>VOCS01058509.1:0-23210 GCA_007922155.1 Mesoclemmys tuberculata | reverse complement strand
ACTGCCCCCGTTCCCTGCTTCCTGCGCTGCTCCTCGTTGCTGCTGCCCTGCTCCCCACGCTATAGGCCCTGTTTTCTTCTGAAAGGGAAGGTTCGGGGGCACGGGGGCGTGATTGTTAGGGCCTACAGCGCAGGAAGCGCCCCCGCTTTTTTCTGAAGGGTCCCCCCTTTTAGAAGAGGGAAGGGGGGTGTGATTTGGTGGATGTGGGGGGTGTGATTGTTACACAAAAGTCAGGGGGGAGAAGGGGAGACTCCATTTAAAAAGTTTGAGGACCACTGCACTGAAGTGTGACAGTGTCGATCCAGGACCTAGCTCTGACCCGTACATCCCGCAACACACAGCTTCACCTAGATACAAGCTGTGCGGCTGCTTGTCAGCTTGTTTGTCCCAATAACCCTGCGCTGAAATGCTCCTACTAAAGATGCTGGACACAGCACTTGCTCTCAGGGCCCAGCAGAAGGTGCTACACCCCCAGAGAAGCCGGGTTAGCCAGGCCAGTGCAGCTTGGGAGGTGGCGACAGTAAGAGACGTGTGATCAGAGGCGGAGGCACTGGCAGGACTGAAAACTCTCTGCAGCATGTAAGAGAGAGGAGACTGATCTGCATTATTGAGGGGAGACATCAAAAGAGTACAAGGGAGCATGTTATACCCTCTTCTCTGCTCATTTCTTCCTAAATCTGCTGTTGTCCTAGTGCCCACCCGTACTCCTCCTTCCCCCTCGAAAGAGACATTTCCTCTGGACCCTACCAGAGATCCAAGCAGACTGCAGTCCCCTGGCTAACTAACTTTTCCTTTTGTTACAGAGCCACTGCCCACATTTCAGCCTGCAAGTGCACTTGCCCTGGCAGTTCCTGTCCACTCAAGACTGACTCTGAAGGATTCCCATCCCCAACTCCACCTCTTTCCCCCATAACACCCCATGATGCAGCTACCCACCCCCCTCGGGGAGTCAATCTAAACAGGGCTCCATTCAGAATTTGCCAGCACAGCTGTCTTAGAACAATGGGCAGAGTGCATGGATGAGCAAAAGCAAGCTCCTGTCTAATCCAGAGCTGAGCAATGAACAGCAAAAGGTTGATTAAAGCACAAACCATACACGAGCTGCAGACTGAAGTCCAAGCACCTGCGGTTGCTCATTCACGCTAACCACAAAGACCATCTCTTGCTCTAATGAGATGACCTTTAACCTGGCCTTAAATAAAATGGGCTGCAGGCTGCATGCCCTCTAGGCACTGGTAATACTTCTCCTTAATGTATGAAGTGATTTTACCTAGACTTCCTGGTGGGACATATTTAATAGACAGATTCATCACTCCTCGATGATCCACACCATTAGTGGCAGAAAGGCTCTGAAAAGGAAAGATTTAAGCATAGGCTAACAAGGGCTTGTATTAGCAACAAACACCCAGCAGCATTTCAGATCAGTGGGGATGTTCAAACCAATAGTCCCTAGATATTTATGGCTAGAGCAGTCCGTTTTTGGAGGGGGGCTCTTCACTCGGAGACTTTGCTCCCCCTGTCAGAGCCCAAAGGCCCCGAACTAGTTTGTGAATTTATGAATCCAGCCTGAGACGCTTTAAAGGGACTTGATTTTCAGAAGGCAAGTGCTCATCACTTTCTGAAAAATCAGGCCTCTTTAAAGGGACCTCAAACTGGGCATCTCGACAAGGAGGCACCCAGAAGCCAATTGTCACCTGATACCCAAGTTTTCAGGGTGCATTGCAACACATAGCTACTTAAGGACAGAGAAGCTCTAATAACCTTCTCCTCCATGCAGCATGTGCAGAAAACAGGGAAATGGAATGACACTTTTTTCTTGCCTTTGTACTAGCTTCTGATTAATTTCCAGGTGCAACGTAAGGTGCTGCCTTTGACTTAAAAATTGCCATGTGATTTGGGCCATGGCTACCCTTGCCTCTCCGCTCACGTTCTGCTGTAGCGGTTGAGATCAGATGAGGCACTAACAGGTCTCATGTTTACATTGGGCATTTACAGTAACTCTGAAATTTGCTCCCCACTCTGGCCCAACAGGCCACGCTGCCAGGTGGAGAGTGATGTCCCTTCATTGGCGCTGTGCCATTTTGTCAAGCTGTTACTTAAGTTAGTGAGTTATTTAACATCTGGATAAAATATCCTGATCAGAAACTCTCAGTCATAATTAACACACTGAGCAGGATACCAGCTGAGACATACATACCCGTGGCTTCAGCGTGTACCAGTTGAGTTTCTTGTTGCTCCAGTCCCAGCGAGTTAGGTCTATTTCTATCTCTCCTAAGAAGCTGTTACGTCCTAGTGGGTCATTGTGCCACACGGAAAGATTTAATTTTTGGATCAGCAACACCATTTTCTCTATTTTATACTACGGGGAGAAAAAGAGGGTTGGGCTGCTCAAAATATTTTGCTTTTGTCTGAATGTTAGATATACATTTTTAAATAGACCTAATTATTTTCATCAGTGCAAATGGAAAGTAATAACCTGTCCAGTGCAGCCTGAAAAAGAAACAAACAATAGAAACAAACCAAAAGACACCCATTCTGTCTTATTTTGAAGGATTGAGCCCCCTTCTTTGGCGAATTATCAATCTAATGTCAGCCCAGCTGCTTCGTACTCTCTTCAGATATTGCTAATGCAGGGAAGTTCTGTTTTTATAAGGATACTCTGATACATTTGTAAGAATGATTAAAAAGAATATGAGTTTTTAAACTAATCCTTAGAGCTCTCATCAGTAAGATCCTAGTGACGAATGCTGCATATCCCTATGTTTTATAAATGGTAGACAGTGCAGGACAGAGGAAATAAATAGCGCAGGCAGAGCTGGTCAGAGGGCCTCTCAGAACAGATTAAAAGATCCCCAATCCCAACACAACCCCAGTATTGCCAACCCCAAACATTACAGAATTGTGAGTCAGTCCTCCCAATAATTGTAAGACAGGCTCTAAAAAGCCAGGGGATTTTTAAAAAGAGAAAACATTTGGGGTTCTTTTTATTTGTCTTCTGCTTTTACCACCTTTAGGATTTAACATGTTCAAAGCGAGAGCTTTTTGCTTTTTCAAATGAAAGCAGAGGCTCATGTCATCACAGGCCTCCAGCTGCTGTAGCTTTAAGAAACCTACCAAAGTATCACGAGACTCATGATAAAATCATGAGGGTTGGCAGCCTCCCAACCCTCTGATGCTGAGAAGGACTGAGAAGGGTCTGAGCTAATCTCCATGTTGCTTGTGTTTGTTTAAAGGAACGTTGCTGCTTCTTGTTGTTGCAGAGAGCCTTGCAAGTGTAATCCAACAATAGGGCTGGATACCGGCCACAGATGTTTCCAGCTATTTGCAAGTCAGCCCTTCTGCTCCCCCCCCTCACTCTTCCTGAGGCTTTGGGGACTGCAAAACCCTCACCCACAAGTCCCTTGATATTTTGGAGGATCCCGTCTTATTTATGCAGTGCCAGCCTGAATGTTACTGATGGCGCTAGGGTCACTCCCACAAGCTCCCCCCAAGCCAGCTGCCTACACATGAGCAAGGTTCTTTGCTCAGCCGCCAGTGTCACCTCTGGCAGAGTCCTAGCGTTTAAGGCCAGAAGGGACCACTGGATCATCTGGTCTGACCTCCTGAGTACCACAAGCCAACGGCACCACACAGCACCTGCCCACGAGCCTCAACTGAAACGAGACCAAAGCATTGCAGCCCACAGGAGACTAGACTATTCTGTGCCACTGGCAGAGAATGGGGGACCGAGGTGCACCATTGCCTGAGAGTCCTGCAATGGCCGGGAAATGATTTGGTGAGATGAGGCGTTTTATAGCCCGACGGAGCGGATTTACAAGCCCGACAGCTAATAACGTGAGCTCTAATCCCAGCTTTGACATGTCTCACTCTGTGGTCTTGGTCAAGTTACTTAACCGGCCTTAGTTTCCTCAGTCTGTGAAATAGGGTTTAATAATTACCCACCTCGTAAGGGAGTAACACTTCAGTGGTTTATCCAGTGCTGCTTTCGTGAGCTGTATAGGCCCAGTTCCCTCTAGTCATCTATCCACATCACAAAACCCACTGTCCCAACACAGTGCCCTGCTGGCAGCCTCAGCCTAGAGCAGAGGTCTTCAAAGCGTGGGGTGTGATCCTGAGAGAGTATGGAGAACCACTGTGGGCAGTGTGGGAGCTTCTGCAGCCTTGCCCTGAGTTTGAAATCAGGGAAGCTCTGCTGCTCTGCCACAGCCCTCCGCCCCAACTGTGGCCCCGCTCCTAGCCCCAGCTGGAGAGGGGCAGCATGGACAGGAGTAAGGGCAGCATAGGGTAAAAAGTTTGGGGCTCACTGGCCTAGAGGTCAGAGCATGAATGAGCACGGTGGCTGGGCGATCTTCTCAGCCATGGAGGTAGCCTACTTAGATCAGGGTTCAGTGATTCTGTAGGGAGCATCAAGCTTGAGAGCCGGATCCAAAGAGGGTAGGAGTACCCACAACTCTGACGGAAGTCAACAGGGCCTTGCAAGTGCTCAGCCCTTCTAGGGATCAGCCCCTGGTGTTGCCAGGGAGTTACAGGGGTGCAATCACAAAGCTCATATCAAAACATTCTTACTCTTAACACTTCATTGTAAATGGGATTCACGGTTCTCTTCTTCACCGAGGTTTTTCTCTTGCCCATTCTAGCTTTGTCTGGGAGCAGGTAAGTTTTGACATACCTGGGGAAAAAAGAACTCCAGCTGAGTAACATTCAGCACTGCCACACCCCAACGAACAAAGGAGATTTCTGAACAGTTACCTGGAATTTATGTTCACAAAAGATCTGGAGCTGACCATCTGGAACCAAAACTAACTTGCAAAACCTGCTAGGAGATTAGCTTGACTTCTGGGTGAAGTCATACATCGACTGCTAATGAAATCAGAAGCAGGCAGCTCCCCAGCCTATATATAAACCTGTAAAATCCTGAGACTACTTTTTGTGGCAGAAAGGACAGTAAATGGGGTCGTGGACCAGCTATCATACTATAAGATATCTGTACATGCAAGATTGCAGCAACCTTGTGTAAGGGGAAAATAAGAGAAAAGAGGACGAAAGGTGGGATGTCTCAAGGGGACTGAGATTCTCATCTCCACATTTGAGTCTGAATTGCGTTGGTGGTAAGCCAAAGCTATCACCATCTGAAACTATCCTGTTGCCAGTGGATAAGCATCCACATCAGTAGACCCACCATTACAATTTGGACTGAAGTGCTCTCTTTTAGGATTCTCCACAGAGGGACCAAGGACTGATAGGGCACAAAATGGACTCACTCAGGAGCACATACACTAAATATATTGTGAAGTGCCATCCTGGGCAGATGCTGTATTATCTGTCTTGATCTCCAGCAAGCCCAAGGCAAGGGATGTGAAGTATTCTGAACCCATCATGCTTTGGAAATGCACGTATAGCTTGCCATGCCAATATGGCGTTTGGAAATTGCCTGAGAACTGAACTACCTTTTCACTCCCAGATGTGGTACCTCCAGGTCAGGACTATGGTACATAGATGTGGGGGAAATCTGTATGCTTATTGCTTGTGCTACAGAGCGTGATCACATGGACAGGGCACTGGATTAATGGACCTGGGTTCAATTCCTAGCTCTGCTTCAAACTCCTGGTGCGATTTTGGGAAAGTCAATCCATCTCTGTGCTCTAGCTCCCCATCTGTGAAACGGAGATTAATACTACCCTGCCTCGCAGGGTAATTTATTAATGTTTGTAAGTCATTCGGGTACTATGGCAATGGGGGCCACATATGCAGAGAGACAGATTTCCTTTCAGTTTATGGTGCACCTCTGCACCAGAACCAGCGTGCACAGTTCTAGGTTCAAAATTTGCTACAACAGAAAAGAGCAGCAGCTCAGAGCATTACTTGTCCCCTCCCCAGCAATTGTGTTGTGGGTTTTGTCCTATGCTGATCTGTAGCATATAGAAGACTTTCCACTGGAGTTCCTGCAAAGGTTAAAAAGGACGTCATTCTTTTCAGCTTCCCGATGGAGAATCAATGCTGACATCCACCAAAGTGTGTTTACAATGTAGTGCTGGTGGTATTTGCCACCACATGCCCAAAGGTCTGTAGGAACCAAAATAAGCAAGAGTCTGGTCATTTGAAGTGTCATGCACCAGTATCCCCTATTGTCTTCAATAGGAATTCCAGGCACACAGCCTCTGTCATGAGCAGAGCCTGACGTTTCAAAATCCCATTCAAATTTAAGGCAACGGCAAATCCCTTATTGATTCCACTGGGTGCTGGGCTGTTAGGCAGTACTGCCAAGCAAATGAGAGAAATCTGGAGGAGGGAGGAAATCAATACGTTTCTATACAAAAATCATAAACAAACGAAGCAAGAATCTCCCAGGACAACAGATCAGGGTATTTAGAAATAAAACCTCACTCACGGGTCAGATCTGCCTTTTCTCTCATCCACCACAGCCAGGTCCTTGCACTGGGAAACATAAATCTGGAATTCTCGGTTTTTCTCGTCATAATCCAGAGCAAACTGAACAGTCCCTTGTGCATCTACGCTCCCGAAATCACCACTGTACACGCTGAGCACGCTACCACTCACCTGTTTGGGCAGAAGACCAAGGTTAGTGTTAATAAGGCAGGCAGCCTCCTTCTGCTAGGAAAAAGTAACAACTAGCCCTAGAGGTACATTACAGCAAAACATTCTGTAAACACTCTGTACTTGGTCTTGGCTGGCTCATGGGTACAAACATAACTGTGTCCCAAATCATGTGAGCAAGGGCTGTGAAACCAAGCCCTCCCCCCGGAGTGGGAGCCAGGCACAGAGTGACATGCTCTCAGGGCAGTGCTAAGAGATACTGAATGTCTGAATTCACCAAATGCTTCATTGACAGAATTTTTTCATCCTGAGATCTCAAAGCACTCTGTGAGGAGGGGGTAGCTGGGCCACTGGAGCACAGCAGACTGAACGAGCCATTTTACCCCAACACATAGCAGGACAGCTGCCTTTTATTCTGATTCAGTATCACCACTGGGTTTTTCAGAAAAGAAAAAAGTTGAGACCACCAGAACTCATTGCACACATTTACAATTATAGGGCCAAATTCCAAAGCCCTTACTCAATTGTTATGCAGTTTTTATTCAGGTTAATTCCCACGGATGTCAGGGATGCCTTATCTGAGCAAGGACTGATTAAAAACTGAGCAGGAACCTGAGGGTTAGGCCCATTGTTACTATACTGTTAAAGCACTCTCAACGTGCATGGTGCTGTACAAAACAGAGACAGACAAAACTCCTGCCCTGAGGAGCGGATATTCCATCAGCTACATTCCTTTGCGTGCCTGGTTGCCAGGACTGCATACAAATTGCGTGTTTGCCCAAGGAAATGGATAGCTAGACACTTACAGAATCTTCTGCATTCACAAACATAGTTGTACAATTGCTCACTCGCCTTGGGCCCCCATTTAAAAAAAAATTGGCTCATCCCATTGTCCTCAATAGGAACAGGTGATTAGGCAGAAACAACACATAGGCCGAGAGGTGAAAGATTAGGGTTTTTTTCCATTACACCAATTACTTGGATTCACTGAAGGCATATGTTGATGACATTGCAGTTTACAAAGCAAGTCATTAACCCACAAAACACCCCTGGGCGATATTTCACCCCCATTTTATAGGAAATTTTTCCTGCTATTCAGCCTCATTTATCTCCCTTCTTAACTTCATCCCATTATCCCTCAGGAACCCCCTAAGTATTTCCTCCCAATTTTTAGAGCCAAATTCACTGCAATGGCTCACCCCAACAGATAGTTTAGGGTTGGATTTTTCTAAACTGCCTAAGTGAGATATACACACAAAACCTGAATTAACTTAGGCAGTTTTAAAAATCCCACCCCAACATGCCTTTCCCCTTACTCTTCTCTTCACATAGCTAAATATACGAAGATCATGTAATCTTTCCCTCAGAGTCAATTCCTCCCATCCCATTTTTGTTGTGCTTCTTTGAATTCCCTCTGGTTTGTTGATAATGGGGAAGATGGTCTTGCTGTTGGGGCACTGGACTGGGAATCAGGAGGTCTGAGTTTGGTTTCCAGTTCCATCACATATGTCCTGTTTGTCCATGAGCAAGTCACTTAATCTGTGCCTCAGTTCCGCCTCTGTAAAACCAAGGTAATAATCCTTCCTTTCTCCCACACATTGTTGGTTTTATCTGTTTGGACTGTAAATCGCTTGGAGCACAGATTGTTCCTTACTCTGTTTGTGCTAACATTTAGCACCTTGATCTTGGATGGGGCCCTCCAGACACAACTAGAACATGAATAAATAATAAGAAAAAGAAAATACCATCATCATAACAATCCTCCTCCTCCGCACGGAAACATTATGCGAGACACCAGGTGTCATAGCACCAGAGCTAAACGCAGCATCCCTGCATCCTACAGCGAACCTCTTTCTAGCCAGATGAGCCCATTAAGTACCTACCGAAGAGACGGATGCCAAGTCCGAGGAGTGGCTGCCTATGCTAGGAGTCTTTCTGTGCCTGTTAAACTGGAAGCTGATTTCTGAAGCCGTGTCCGATTCAGTCTGTGCAGAAAGTAACAGGCATCTTTAAACCCTGCAAATGAGCACTCGAAAGCACAAAAACCAATAGCTCAGCAGACTCCCATTAGAGACATGCAGGTTAGAAGAACATTTAAAAGGAACGCAGTGCAGGGAGTCTCCCTTAGGGATCTTCCCTCTGACTGACTGAAAAACATCATCATTAACTGACTACAAGTGGAGCTGCATGGAATCTCCCTGGCTGAAGAGAAGATCACCATGATGTTAGGGCTTGGGGGAGAATGACCAAGGAGAAATCCTGGGGATCCTTCAGGACCATTTTTGTTAAAAAGGATTTTTGACTCAAATGCCCAAACCGAAGACATAGCTCAGGAATGCTTTGAGTGACCACACAGAGCATCATCTCCAGAGCTCACGGTTCAATCGACATGTAAAAAGAGCATTTGCAACAATGTATTTTACCAAGACGCAGGTCCTCACTAGATTGGTGGAGTTTGGGCTAGACACACATCCCTACCTCAGATAGCAGGACGGGGGTAGATCTGCTCAGCTCTTTAGCACGTTCGGGCTCAAGAAGTTGATGGGTTTTCTGAGGCTTATTGTACGCTGCAGGCACAAAGGGGAAAAAGGCAACAAGTTGTCCTACATAGAATATTAGAGCTGGAAGGGACCTCAGGAGGCCAGCTAGTCCAACCCCCTGCTCAAAGCAGGGCCAACCTCAGCTAAATCATGCTGAGACAGGAAAACATAACAAAGACAGACCCAGTTTCCATTAACTGTGGCACGTACACAGGGCTTGGGATGAAATAGGGAAAAAAATCTTGAAAGTCAAAGGAGTTCTAATCACTTACTACACATCTGAATTTGGCCCTTTAAATTGGACTGTATCCCTGAAATACTTTTAACTAACTTTTCTGTGCTATGTTCAATGTGTAAACTCCCTCTAGTGGCTAATTTAATCTAAATATTAGCCTAAAGAGTTGTGTGTCACTTACTGTCTTCAGGCTAAATAAAAACAGTTTATCTCCTCATTAACTTAGGTTTAATTTAGGATAGAATGTAAACACAAAACCAAAACATTTCTGACATTTTCATCTCTCAGTGTATTGCATGCAGTATTTACGGTTTGCAAAAATAACTAAGGAATTGTGCCTACAATTTCAGAGTTGAATATGCTTGCCTTCAAATACTTCAGATGAAGACAGACAGACAGACAGATGCTTATTCTGAGTCCGACTTTCTCTTTGTAGTCATGTAGACACATGATCCAAAGCCTACTGAAGTCCATGGGAAGAATCCCATGGATTTCAGTGGGTTTTGGATCATATTATAAGTTATCAAACTCATTATTAATCTCTGATTTCATCTGGCAAAGTGGGTTGCAGCCCACGAAAGCTTATGCCCACAGAAATTTGTTAGTCTTTTAGGTGCTACAGGACTCTCATTATTTTTGCTGTATACAGACTAACAGCTATCCCTCTGGAACTGATTTGATCTTGAGGCTGCATGAGATATGGGGGGGAAGTCATCTCACTTCTTAATTATTGTTTATAAAAGAATGATAATAGTCATTAACATGTAAAGGCAAGATCTGCTCCTAGTCACACAAGTATAAATCAGGGAAACTCCACTGACTTTAATCAGTTCCTTATACTTTATGCTGGCGTACCTAGGAGCAGAATTTGATCTGCCTTTGAATACATGGTGTGTACTGATGCCCATTAACATTTTTTAAAATATCAGTTATTGCATTGGCACAGACTAGTTGATTTTCCAAATTATATGGCAACATCTCCGGGGAAAGATCAAAAATCCAAAATTAAACAAACAAGAGGGGGAAAAAGCCTTGTATTTAAAACTCTATCACTTTTTTTTTTTTAAATATGTGCCACGTAAGAAAGAGGGTTAAGACATTTAAACAGCCAACTTATATAAAACCTATTTGATCCCTGTTTAACATCTTTCCAATGACTAACTCCTTTGTAAGACAATGGGCTGGATTTTAAGATAATACAGCCCTCTCCCCTCCCAGTTATCAAGATCAGTTATGAAGGCCAATACGCCCTACCGAGCTACAGTGATCAAAGTACCCAAGCACGCTCTCCATACTATAGAAACCTATAAGTCATTTTCACTTGTAAACTGGAGTAAACACAATAAATTGCTGATTCCACCCCTCCCCTCCAGGTTTATTATTTTGCGAATAAGTGACATCAAAATAACATTACACAGGAGATTTTGCAACCTTCTGAGTTTATGGCTCTGATCAAAACTTCACAGCAACCTTAAAAGACGGAGACTGAAATCCTGGTCCTCTGTACAAAGGCCACATAACTGAGCTGTGCAACGCTGGGGAACTGGTGCAGCTAATAGAGCCACCTCTACAGTGTCACCTCCTCCAGCCCCTCTCAACACAGGGACTGCAGCCAGCAGATCCTTATTCTGCCACAGTCCCAACCTCCACTATGCCACTGAGTGGGCTGCCGTGGAGCCCAGTCCCACAAGGCACAGACAGCCAAGTTATGGGCTTTTTACCACCCCACTGAAGCTGCCAATGTTTCACTTACAATGGATTACAAGCCAAAAATGAACATCAACTTGGTTAGAGACTTACTGGGTAGGAATCTAAACCTAGGCAATATCAGCTTTCTAATTTGATGATTAAACATCCTTTGTTTAGTCTACCTATGAGAACCCAATGGCTGCAAGATCCCAGCCATAAAATATGACCTTATGAGAATGTGAAACAGAAAGAGGAAAGACAAACATTACTCACTGTCACTGGTTGTGTAAATGTTCACCATGCTCTTGGCTAGATTAACATTATTCGCTCGTGCCAGAGCCATGGCAACAGGGGATTGATCCCCATCTTCCTCTGGAATAAATTAAAAACCAAAGCACCAAAATAAGCAAATGAATAAAAAGAAACAATACATCCAGAGCATATGGGTCTCACTGTTGGCATGTTAATTAAAGAATTAGGACACTAACTGGACTAAATAAAGGAGAAGATTCAAAGGCACACATGACTGTTAGGTCCCTAAAAAAAAAAAAAAATCTCTCCCAAAAACAAAAAGAACAAAACAAAAAAATGCATCTCCACCATGGAAAAGGCAAACACTTTAAGGATTAATCTAGTCACCAAAATAGACTAACACTGGCACAAAGCTTCCCACACAACACATGCCACCTGGCGGGATCATGACTGCGACAACAACATTTAGACAAAGAAATTTAAATATATCTGAAAAATTGCCAGGTACCTACATGGAACACATTAACCGAAAGTGTAATTCGGTATTTCTACAAAGATGTTAGGAGAAACAAAGAATAAGTCGTGCCGTGGCAGCTATACTTGAAAATAAGGGTCGGTAATGTTTAAAGAAAATGTTTTTAAATAGATCCTAATTTGGCAATATTCTAGGCAATGATAAAAGCAGAGGGTGGCTAAGGAGACTACCTATGAGACTCACAGTCTTCCACTTCTGTCACTAGCCGCATAAGCGCAACGCACATTCTAGGAAAAAACAGCCTCAGTATTGCAAGAACAGTTTTTCCACCTGCCATTTCATGCTTGCTCAGTTCACTTTGCCCCTAGTAGCAACCCCCGAGGCATGTAACCAAACTCACATCTCAGGCAGTTAGGCGTATCAAAGCATCATCACTACGAGGAGAAGCAGGGCATAAAAACCCAGCAAGATGAATAACGGCAGCGCGATTAATTGTGGTTGCAATTCTGTGCGCTAGTTTAAAGATGGATAAGATCTTGAAGGCCTGCGAAATGCCCAAAAGTCATTCCCATCTGAACACTGTTTGGTGGCCTCAATCCAATTCCGGATGGAGAGGTCTCCATACCACCAAAACAAAAAATCCAAATATCCACTACGCTAAAGTAGGCATCCTGGTGTCTCTGATATTCCTAGCAACACTTCCATGGGATGAACAAATAATTTCTGGTAGTAAACCCAAAGGCCATCTTCTAGCCCTTTTACAGGAACACTTGTCTCTTCCGGTTACCTAATTAAGATGAGATCTCTGGGTAAAAGCTCTCTGATGGAGGCCTCCACAGACAGAGTGGAGTGAAGAGACAGACTAAACAGCCCTCATCCTCAGATTAGGTTTCTCCAGGTCAGAGACTAGGACCACTGGTGGGGTGATGTGAGGAAACTGTTCAGTACTATTGCCCATCCTACAACAGTGCTGTGGACAAACAGAGGATTTCTCTCTCTCCAAAGATGCTACCCTGGCGCATTCCACAAGCACTAAACTTTGTGCAGGAAGTAAAGGGGGGGGGCATAGGGAAGAGAATATGTGCAGGGAAGTGGAAAATAAATCTCATTGGGATTCTGCTTGTTAGGGCTTTATAGGGGATGCAGCTGGAGTTCTCAATACCTGAGAATATAGCTGAATCAGTTCCTTGAATCGCTTCTTTCTCCATGGCTGGTTCACTGTGCATTAAGTTATCTGCAAGCTCAGGCAGCTCTCCATTAGTTTCCATGTTGTCTTGAATGCCCAAATCAGATCTTTTATCCCTATCAATGTCACTGTCTGAAAATCCAGGATCTATCAATATCTGAACCCTACTCGCCAGCGAATCCACCTTGCGTCTGCTTTCCTCAGGCATAACATACTCATCTGCAGGTGTTTCTGGCTCAAATGTGCTGCTGGGCTCCTCTTTACTGGGTGATTGTATTTTGATTGAAGGCATTCGCACAGGCAGTTTGGATTTTCTCAAGCAGCGTTGTGCCTTTCTCTCCTCCTCCTGCCTCCCATTACTTTCACTCAGTGAATTTTTAGTAACCAGTGCTCCTTTGCTCTTGCTATACGTAGACCTGGGTAAAGAGGAGTTTGAGCCCTTCCTTGGAGGAGCTACGTAGCACGGTTCATCTTCACTAGAAGATAAAGTTACTGTTCTTTTATAGGGAATTCTGGGTTTCATGGAGACACTGGACTTGTCTTCACCAGTTTGGCTTTGATTAGACTGTACAGAGAGAGAGCGACTCACTGTGAATGGTCTCCCACTTGAGTCCATCAAGCTTGGTTTTTCAAAGGATTCCTCTGAAACATTACTTGCTACTACGGTATCTGCACCTTTTTCCCAAAAGTTCCTCAGGTTCTTGAAGTGTTCGTGATCGAAGCCAATTTCCTCCTCTTTATTGCTCATTGAAGAGATAGTATAGTTGGCTCCTTGCTTCAGAGCCCAATTGTTTTCTTCCTCTCCAGACAGTAATTTTGAGCTTTTAAGTGACTCTCTCTTTGTGTGATTGCCCTCAGTCTGCTCTGTGTGATTCACAAGAGCCTCCGGTCTGACCAGGCCTTTGCTTGCTTTCCTCTTGACTGGTATCTTGCTGGAAGTATTAGCGTCGTCAGGGGGAGCTTTCTGTGCTGCTGGCGTTCCACAGGCCACATCAGGAACCTCCACCGCAGAAGAGTAACTGGACTGAACCATATCCTCTTCCGAGAGTTTGCTGGGCGACGGACGTACTTCATGACCTACAACAACAACAGTCACAGCCTATTCCAAGCGCTCACACGATCTTTCACCATGAGGTTTGTGCTACGGCTGATCAAAATGAAAGGGAGAACATTCTGCAGAAGTGGCCAGCATTCCTTCCCTCTCCCCCTCAACTTTTGATGTTTCAATAAATAAATAAATAAATATTTAAAAATCCACCCAGCTCTAGTTTGTCCCTGTGAGGCCAAGCAAGCAGCATTGCTTTCACAGCTTTGACTCGATTTAGATTATTCATATGGACTATTTGTGATGCACCAACAGCGTGCTTAGTGCTGGACAAGGGACAGAAGGCAACATGGTAATTGCCCTAAGGAGTTTACAAGCCAGACAACACAAGACACATTGGAGGATCCGAAGGAAGGTTTAGTCAGAGGGTCTCTCTCCCTCCCTCTTGTCCCTGATATAACATTTGTGTGTTTCAGGGAACCCATTCCTTTGTGCAGAGGTAAGAACTGTCCTTCATTCTTCATCGTACACACCAAGCAATGGTTTGTGCCTAGATGCCTTCCGTGTTGCATAATAAAAGTGCTGACCGCTGAACAAAAAAACATACCTTTTTCAGACAGCTGCCAGTTGTCTGTTGTAGCCAAGAATGGACTTACTCCAGTGTTGCTCTCTGCTGGCGAGATGTCACTTACGCTGGATCTCTGCAGGGAAAATAAACCCTGTCAGTGTATATGGACCAGCAAAACATTTGGGTATATCTCACCAAATCAATTCTCTGTCATTGCAGGACTGTTGGGCATTGGTGCACTTCAGTATCTCCTGTTCTCTGCTTACAGCACACAATAGTTTAGTCTCTAGAAGGCTTTTATACTTTAGCTAGTCTAGGTTATTGGACTCAAGACAGGGAAAGCTGGATAGGGCGTAGTCATTTCTGATACAAGGTCAGACTGGATGGCCCCTTCTGGCCTGAAACTATAAAAACTGGAAAGACACTGTCTTGTATCCCAGCATGGATACATCCCAGTCTTTGGAGCCCTTCAGGTTTCTTGCTAAGCCAGTGGACATATGTTATGTACAGATCCCAGAGATAATCAAGCAAATTATAGAGGCTACATGTGGACACTACCTCAATTGATGAGGATGGCAGTATGATGAGTCTTGGTTTTGGCTTTGGCCGGGTTTTACATCCCTCTGAAGAATCAAAAACAGTTGTATTGGATCTGCAAAAGAGGAGACACACCATAGCAAAGCCAGATTCCAACACCAAATAGCAAAAGGGAAAGCGCATTTTGTGGGGAGAATTTTCCTTACAGGGTGATCTAACCTTCTTTCATGTCTGCTCAGTTCTCTTGAGCTACTTTTGTTACTTTCATTCTGTCTGCTCTTTATGCAGACATCTCTCTTCTCAAATCATCCAGAGCTGCTGACTTCATTTATTTTCTTCACTAGCATTTGGAATGGCTTGGTGCACAGTAAAGGGCTTGATCCTGAAGTCCAGGCTATACTGACATCGCTCCCATTGCAATCAGTAGGGCCTTTAGAGACATGACTCAGTAAAAATAAAGGGACAAATCCCTAGGTTTTCTTGAGGATGAGATTTTTCCCCTTCTGGAGGAAAACCTGAAGGAATAAAACTCCATGAGTCCTCTCCCGTGGAATCTCTTTCTCAGTATGTTCCATCAGAGCAGTAGGATTGGGACCAGTGCAGAACAGATGGTGGGACCCTCATATTTCCCAATTGTGCCGTGGGGGGACTCACAAGAGACAAGAGCCATCTGTGAGAAGGCCCTATGCCTCTGCACTGGTCTTTGTCAGCTAGCTCCCCACCCCACCCTACCACCTGGCACTGAGTCACCAATGGAGTCACACAACCACCAGCTAGGGAAGACATGGCATTCTTGAAACCTCCACCTTAAATGGAGGCATCAGTTCGTATCCTCCCCACCCCCAATATGCCCACTCCTTCCCAGCCCAATCAGTGCCACCTGCTGTCAGACATGGATCTGCCACCGAGGGCGGTGGCCACCTTTGCTGCACAGGAGAGGGTGGCCCTTCTAGACATGGTTCTAGAAAGGTCTGGGCACGACTTGGCCCCCAGCTCTTCCACATTCAATCCAAAAGCTTAGTGGGGTTTAAAGAGGGTTTACACATTTATACAGACCAGGAGAACAGCCAAAAGTACATTGGACAGGACAAATATATATATGTTTATATGAATATAAATGCTTCCAGGCCTAAGTCAATTGCTAACTGCCTGCAGGTTAGGAATCAACTTCCCTATGGGCAGGCTATGCGATTGCTTGCCCCTTCCTCTGACAGTTCAGGCCAATGTCAAAGACAGGATACTGAACTAGCTTCACTGTGGGTCAAATCCGATACAGCAGCTCCAGTGTGCCGGTGTGACTCCCATGGGACTTTTGCCCAAGTAAGGACCAAGAAAACCGGAGTGAAACCCAGAGGATTTCAGAATTTGGCCCAAATGAAATGTAAGGAACTTCTGTGTTGGCACAGAAAGTACACAGAAAACATCCTTCTGCCAGAAAACTCTTTCAGACGGAGTCCTTTATTAAATGAACTGCACTGGGCGTGGATGCAGTGCCACGCCACTTTCCGGGGTGGTTTTCCTATGTTGATTGCTGGATCAACTGAGTGGGTCTACACAGACCAGCACAGCAATCGATCTGACGGCAGCAAATTTGCTGCCATCAGTGTAGACCCAGCCTGAGGCTTGACAAAGCCCTGGCTGGGATGATTTAGCTGAGGTTAGTCCTGCTTTGAGCAGGGGGCTGGACTAGACACCTCCTGAGGTCGGTTCCAACTCTAATATTCTATGATTCTATATTTTCACAGGGTATTTTTGCACAATCAGCACAGTTAAAAAAGGACTATCAAATTACAATGTGGCATTCTGAATCATTAACATGGGTGGCAAGGAACTGCCAAGAAATAAGCCATGTCCTCAGAACATCCTCTTTTGTTAATGGTGCTCAGTTGCAAAAATTAAACAAATATAAAACCACAATTTATCTGAAAAACTTTCCCTAATATTCTGAGTTTACCCATTGCCGCCTTTTTACTGGCCCCTTATCAAATCATGAAGGAAAAAGCCTTGATGGAACAAGCACATCATCAGATACTTATTAAGGGAAGGTTAATATGAGACAATCCCTTGAAAAGGATTTTAAAAATATCTGTTAGTAACCAAAAGCTCAGCTAAAGAACCAGGATCTTGCTTGTTACGTTTAATTTTCATGAGAAACAATGGAAACAGCCAGAGGATCCTGTGTAGCCAACAGTCACCACTGAATGGTTGTTCTTCATCAGTTACCTCTCAGCTCCCAAGTCTGGACTGAGTTCAGGGAAGAGAGGACTAGTTGTTTCTGATGGCGGTGAAGCTGCTCTGTTTTCCAGGCTCTGCCGGACGTGCTCGTTAATTTCATCTATTATATAACAGAGAGGATTGAGAAATGACATTTAATTAAAAACTGCGACAGCCGCTATGTTTTATTTTGGTGTAAGCAAACACTTGTTAAATGATTCATACCAGAGCTAAACCGTGAAATTAACATGGGGTAAATGAGAGGGAGGCAGGCTGGCCGCCCGTCCACTCCCACCTTCTCACTCAAAAGATCTGCCAGTTTCAACGGGGTAGGAAAACGTAAAATACACACGCAGCACTGTCAAAAGCGTGTCCCAATCCCTTGTGATTTGACAACATAAACAGATCTGGCTAATGACTCTACTAACGACAGGAGCTGTCAAACCAGTTATAAGCCATAACAGGACACTACAGTGGTGGTCAATAAAGTTAATCCATTCCAGGATTTGAATTCAGCTATTTCCTGTTTTGACTCAAAGTCATCTGATCCTAGCAAACAGAGGAGGAGGCCAATAGAGTTAATAAGAGGAGATCCCTATTGTTTGTGTTGGCACAGGGGTAAGCTGTGTCTTCTGAGTTTTACTGAACCAACTGACAGAAAAAACAAGAGAAGATAATGTTTAAAGCAACATGCCAGTGTACAGAAGCTGCCTTAGAAACTCAATTGTCAAATACATCTACCAAACAACAAAAAAAGGGTTATGCTCTCAAACAGGGATGAAAAAAAGTCAACTTGTTCTGAGCAATAAAAGCTACACGAGATCTTAATCTTCATAAATGGCACTTATTCACCATCCCGCAATGTTTATTGTACAGAAAGGATATACCTGTTACTAAACCTACCAGCACTTTTTAGATTATATTGTATGAAGCAGACTACATAAGGGCTTGTGTTCAAAGGCCCCATACACATTATATAACATGGTACCACTGGCTGTATAGCCATAGGTTTGGAAAAATGTGAGTCAAACGGCAGAGACACTCTCTATGGACATATTATGGTACAGCTGCTTACTGCATTCACAAAGATTCTTACACTTTCCTTGGAAGCATTTGGTGTTGGCCGCTATCAGACCAATCCCTGGAGGAATATTTATGTTCCTAAGATCTGAAAAAAAATCAAGCTAGATTTTTTCGTGTCTGTGAATCATCATGTGTCAAAGATTTTGCTGGCCAAATTCTATCCTTACCTGCTTCTATGTAACTATTGTCTTCATCAGGGTTGCAGAGGTGTAAATGAGGGCAGAATATGGCCCCACCACTGGAATTTAAGGAACAGTTCTTTTTGTGATGCACAAGCCAGAAACATTCTTAGAGCTGCTTAGATTCGGAAATTCTTACAGGAGTAAAATTATAGTCAGTAATGTGAGCAGATGTAACCCCACGTATACAGGGTGCAGGCCCCTGAGTCAGAATGTGCCATTTTTACATATGCAGTGTGGTGCAGCCTCACCCACCTTGTCTCTCCATTTTTACATCGTCTTTTTTCAGAGAACTGAACAAGTAGGATTTAAATGTACCAAGCAAAGTCACAGAGCTGTAACGTGGTAAGAAATCTCTTGTTGGGTGGGCAGATGCTTAGAATTGACAAATGACAAGCAACGTGGGCTGATGAGCACAAGCAAAAGCTTCCTTCTTCACCCCTACACTCTTGCACCCGAGATAGCGAGACGCAAGCAGGTTCTTGTTCTGCAACCCGAAGGAGAGGAGGCAAAGGCAAAAGTCCCTCACATTTAATAGTTGCCTATTCAAGTCGTGAGCGGCCTTGACAACTAACAGTTGCATTCACCTTGCAACTTATATGAAACTCATCACATCACATCTGCATTTTTCTGTATACTTGTTTTAAGAAGTTTCTCTGAGGTTTAAAACTTAGTTTGCACTGTTGCCAGTTGAGCATTGCGAGGTCTTCATGTATTATCATTCAAATTACTGACGAGCTAGATTTCTCTGTCAAATGAACTGTCATAATTGATTTTTTAACAACAAATGGGTTATCTGGATATTATAACCCACAAAAGGGAGTAAAGTGTTCTTGGTCACTTTAAGAACAGATACAGTGAGTGGCAAGTTCCACCCTGAATTAACAGTTGTTCAACCAGTTTAGCTCGCCTAGCTATTTCTTAAAAAACAAACATAGGTATAGCTTAATAATACGGCTTTAATACTTCAACTGTTTCACCAGCTATCCATTTCTCATTGCATTAAAATACAGACCTAGTGTTTCATCTTGTGTCAAATGTAGAAGTTGTACTATAGAAGACCATTCTGCACTGGCAGGGAAAAAACCTGGCTGCTCAGTTAAGTGTTTTGCTTGCTTGTTTTACACCTCTCAAGTACTGATTGTCACAGGATAAGCAACAAAGAAGTTATCACTAAATTCTCGAAATTACCCAGTCGAAGAATAAGCTAAGACCACTGACTGTAGGCAAACGTTTACCATCACGTTCCTCCCAGGATTTAACAGCTAGTCATTCTCTCCAGGACCTGAGAAGTTCACTCAATGCCAAGCTATGACCATTCTATATGAAGTCTGTCTCTCTCAGGGTTTTATACTGCTGCCCATCGCCACAGCATCAGAGCATCTTCCATAACAAAGAGCAATAGTGAAAGTCTCCAGTGGACTACATAGAGTCTCCGACGCTTTTCCTTTGGGGTCCAGCTCTGCTTCTGGTAGGGTTTTTTTTTTTTTTTTTTTTTAAGACTTATGATGTCCTCCTGTTTCCTTTTTGCAATGGCTGAGTGTCCAATTGGGTCAGACTTTTCCAAGTAGAGGTTCTCTCATGTCACTTCATAACACAACGCTCAGAGCTTTCATTCAGGACCCATGGAAGCATTGAGCTAATCTTGTTAAATGAACACCTTCCTCTTCCAATCAGACTTAAGAACTGACTGCAGGGTGCACAGTTCTGATCTCCAAAGGGAAAGAATAAAGGTCGGCAAGATGGCAATTGAATGCCCTTATTCCACTGATTTCAGGCTCAACATAGGCTGTAGGGCATGGCCCGTTCTGAGAGATTCCAGCCCTGCCTACTTGTACGGGACGTATTCTGTTCTCAGTGACATTCTGGTGTAACTTCATCATCAATGATCAATCCCCCAGTATTGGGGAGATCATTTTTTTTGCCTCTTCCAGCTGAGAGCAGTTGGCTAATACATTAACATGCAGTAACCAGAGAAGGGATTTCAGCATTTGGCTAATACCAGAGGAAGCCTTTGATAGAAGTAATAGCTCCAGTGCCTGACCTTTGTCCCATAACGAAAAACTACAGAATGGCAGTGGGAAGGTTAATAGGAGTAATTAAATTTAGAAATAATGAAGTCACATGCTGCTCCAGTGATTTGAAATCAGCCTCAGATTAGAAAGAGAAACAAGGAGGAAGGGAAAAAAAGAAAATGGGAGAAGGAAGAAAGGGCAAAGTCTAAGCACAATTATAAACAATAAGAAAGTTTAGCAATATTTGCCATGTTTAAACAAATATGGATCACACTGCTTGAAATACACATGCAAAGGCCCAATTTTCTGCAGTGGCGTACACTACAATATGAGTAAGGGATTTTTTCAGGGGTTACTCTGTCACCTCTTCCCCATCCAAATTTCAGCAACAAGAGCTAAATCTGGATAAAACAGCACTTTTTAAATTTTCCTCTCTGGCTTTCTGTCCTCTTACCAAGTCTGTTTGCTGATGATGTTAGCGCCTCTACTAAGTCAAAAGTCCAGTGGCTCATATTCAGTGCTGGCTGCCAGCCAGCTTTTTGAGAAAAGACTCTTGAGCACCCACTCCCACAACAACAGATGGGCTGCTGGTATGCAAATATTGTTTAGACATTACTGCGGACCCTAGAAGGACACCGTTCCACAGAGCACTTAAGATGCACGTCATCATGCGCAAGTTTGGAAAGGATTTTAATTTTTTTTTTATGCTTCCTTGAGAGATTATAAAATAGTACAGTGCATGAAATCATCAGCTCTTACATAAAATCTAGAGGAACCCCTCCACACCCTGAAAAAGCCATTCTACAAAGAAACAGTTTAACCTGGAAAAGTAACAGAAGTTGCTATTACATCATTACACCCAATTTCTTAACCAGAATTTAATTGGGAAAAAAACTAACCTAAATATCAGGTAAAGACTGATATGAAATAGTATGGGCCAGTTCCTCAGCCAGTGTAATTTGACTTCAGAGCTGTGTCAAGTTACATCAGCTGGGGATCTGGTCCACTGAGTCAGACATATGCTAAAGGAGAAAAGAAATGGTTTCAGGCCCCAATTCAGCAAATGTGCTCAAGCATGTGCTTTAAGCAAGTGCTTAAGTGTTTTGCTGAATTGGGCACAGGACTCTGTGTGAGGAAGTTCCAGGTAGATGGGAGAGCGCAAAGGAAAGAGCCATGCCCCACTCCTGGAGCGTATCAAGAAGGAAATACAGAAGGAGCCCAGTATGGAGAGTAAGTGGATTTGAAATTAAATGAAGCAACTCTACAGTGAGTTTTGAAAAATTGGAAGGCAACTCAACCTGGATTCTGCAAAGGAGCAAAGCACAATCTTATCATTGGGCAGCTCTAGCCAAATTTTACCAGCAGGACCATGACCACCCAGAATCTGCTTGAGCCAATAATTAATTGGGCATGTCTGGATATCTGAAATTTCCCACCCTAGCAAAATAATTAATCTGCAGATAGCATAAGGCTAGCATATAGTCCCTCAGCATTTCTGCGGAGTCTGACTTGGCTCATATTCATGTTCAGGACTGGATGTGAATCATCCCCTGAGTTATTTTCCACAAGCGCTCAGGAAAAAGGGCCAAATTCAGGCTAATTATATTTGTGTTGCATGCACAGCTCTTCGCATCTCATAAAGAGCTGCACTATTCTCCTCAGTGCCCTTCGCAGTCAAATCCGATTTGTTCTGTTCCGTACACAATCAGACATTTACACGTGCGTGTCAAATGCCTCAAGTGCATCCTGGAATTAGTGCATGGTCCTAGACACCCCCTTGCTTGGCACAACGTCAGACATTTTCAGTACTGTTTCAGCACTCTTTGTCCCCTGTACCGTTGTTTCCTTGTAGTTGACTAGACCTGCTCAGTTGCCTGGTCATTCTCTTGTTAGAGGGGCAAGAGTTCCCCATCCAGCAGAAAGGGCAGGGGCTACCGTCCAGGGAGCACAAGGAAGGAGACAGCCATCCACATGGAAGCCCTGAAGCAATTCTCTTCCCACCCCTTGACAGCATGGCTCTTGCAGGAGCTCCCTGCCATCTGAAACCCCACAGATCCCTCTCAGGGATGGTTCACATTCCAGAGGAGGAATGCTAGCAAGGTAACAGTGATGGACACACTGCCAATATAGTGAATTCTGGAGGATCTCGCAGGACTGAAATGGGAGGGAACAAGCAGCCGTCACTTCCAGCCCACCCCTCACACATTTGAGCCCTGCTGGGCACCAGAGTGTCTTCAGGGTTGAGGGAAGAGAGGAATGATGCCAAGGAGGAAGAACTCCCCCCTCTACTGAGCTGAGAAGCACTAAGGACTTCATCCCCTCTTCTTGGAGAAATAGAGAGAACAAGTTGGCCCTAAAACATTACATTACAGCCTAAATCTGTGGTCATGTGTGCAGTAAAACTCTTCGGGGCAGGGTCTGTCTCTTAATATGCATAGTGTTATGGGGCCCTGGTCTCAGCTGGGATCCAGAGGTGCCACTACAGGAATAAAAAATACCTTGCCAAATATCCACCATTTAACAAGAAGAGATTGTGATGTGGAGAAAGCATGCCAGTAATCTTGGGTCTCCGCGGTCTGACTAACAAACAGAATACGGTACAGTATTCCCATTCTCACTACTCAGCCAAAGTGAAAT
>VOCS01058433.1:0-19390 GCA_007922155.1 Mesoclemmys tuberculata | reverse complement strand
CCTCCGGGGCGGATTGGCAGAGGCCCCGGAGGTTTTTCGCCTTCCTCTGCAGCGTGGGGCATGGGTCGCTTGCTGATGGATTCCCTGCAGCTTGAGGTCTTCAAATCTCAATTTGAGGATTTCAATAACTCAGTCATGGGTTAGGGGTTGTTATAAATGTGTATGGGTAGGGTTTTGTGGCCTGCCTTGTGCAGGAGGTCAGACTAGATGATCATATTGGTCCCTTCTGTCCTATGAGTCTATGATAGTATATCACTGATGTAAACAGAAATTCCATGGTTGTATGCATGTGTCACGTATATCTGCTAACATGACATGCCTATGGTTTTTTTTTTTAATCTAGACCAATTTGCCCATATGAGCCCAGTGAACTGAAATTGACGTCATTTAAGTAGTGTTTTGAATAGTTCTCTTAAAAAGCAGATTTGTGGCACTGCAAGAATTATTCCATGTTTGTGCCCCATCCTGTCGTTCAAACCAGTCTACCCCAGATGCATTGCACAACTAATAAGTACTTTTTTCTTTTTTCTTTAGTAGTGTTTTCATATGGCAGTATGTATCCATGAGACAAAACTGGTGTGGTTCTGTGCAATTTAATAGGTGGGTATGTTGTTTCCAGTCTCTTTAGAGGCTGGGCAAAGTTAAATTTTTTGTCTTTATATTAGCAGTACCTGTCATGGACTACTAATCAGTGTAATCATTGAGTAGATGGAAAAGAGTCAATACTTTTTTCTAAATGCTTCCCACCACTTATCAGATGAATGACGCTTGCCTTTACAATTCCCAGCACCTTCCATAGAGAGGGCTACTGCTGCATGTCATTGCTTGAGTCCAGGCTGTAAAGCAGACCTAATGAAAATGTTGTGAACGTCTGGCGTTTTCTGGTCCTTGGCACAGCTGTGGCACTCGCTCTTCCTGGTGTGCTGCGTAGCACACTGGCCATTTGTTGGTGAGTTCATATTTCACACTGCAGGGAATTGAAATGATTGAACAGACAGGACAAGAGTTTTATTTTGCAGTAGCCTATGTATCCCTAGACTCTGATTTGGCATAAAACATCTGCTTCGTGATCTGTTTCAAGGCCAGTTCCCTTCCGCCAACAAAGGTTAGGACTTCAGGCAAGCTGTGCTTCTGCTGGCAGGAGGAAATTTGCCTGAAGACTTGATTTAGTCAGAATCAAAGCATTCTGTGCATTTCTGCTGCAGAAATTCTTTTTCAATTACCTCTGAATAGGCAGCCAGACGGTAAATGCATCAGCATAATAAATAAAGCGGGTAAAGGAGGCCACTGGTTTGTGTTGTGTTGTGTTGGACATTTGTGAGAAGTAGACATGTACAATATGTGTTTGTGTAGCTATGGGTGCGTAGGTACATATAGAAATGCACATTTTAAAATACTTTGGTAGATATTCTACACGCTACTGCAAATGTGTACAGGAGATGAACAGTCAATAAGCACATCAGCTTCAGTTTATGCAGTGTTTTCAGTTTGTAACGTTAATTTGTGCAATACTGAGTGTAGGTTCTGCAGATTAGCACTGCAAGTTTGAATACTTGGAAATGAATCAATACATTAGGTCTTTGTATTCATAATCGATGATACCTAATTACATTTCTCTTACATATATAAACATACATTTGAGTTTTCTATAGATGTCTGTGAAGAACTGTCATCTTGATACAGATAGACATACACACAAATGAAATGTTTGTTGCTTTTTGCAACAACATAGTCAGATTCAGCCTTTGAGTGTGGGTAGCATATGATCATGCACATGTTTAACTGCTGTTGGTACAAAGCCTATGCAACACAGGGATATTTCTCCTCCTTTTAAAAAAAAAATCCTTTTTCTAGCTTTGAAAAAAAAGAGTAATTGAATATTTGCATATCTCCAAGGAGCCATGCAGGTTGAACTCTGCATTCATCTTCAGCAGTTCTTAGGCCACTTCGGTTTAAGAGCAAGAACTATTGCTTTTATGAAGTGTCTTTTTCTATAAAGTCAAAACCTCACAGCAGTGCACAGAAAGCCAGTGGTATAAAGGAGCTAAGTAGAGTCTTTAATAGAGAGAGCTAGGTTGTAAGTGTTTTGTTCCTATGGAGCAGATAGATTTGGCTCCATCTGTTCCATATTCATAACAAAGGAGCTCACTTACAGGAGGGCTGACTTCCCTGGAGTAGGATGGTAATGATCTTTTCACCACAAAATGAAAGGATCTGAACAGGGTCACTTCAACTCTACAGAAGCAGTGAGTACCAATAGCACTTCAGACCTACTATTTTCCTATAACTCAGCTTTAGCCCAGATCCCTTTCTGACATATTTAGAATACCCCCTCCCCCCTTGTATTCTCCCTATAGCAATCCTGCTGCAGGGAAGTTCAGGATTTTCTTATTTCTGAAGCAAAAAGGGAGTCACAGTTTACAAACATGGGGGGCGATTCCCCTTCCATATGATCTCAGTACTAAAGATATGAAAACTGGTATACTACCATTTAGATCTTGTTTCCTGAACTTTAAAAAAATGTTAAATATCCTGACTTTGTGAACTGGAAATATGAGGTATGTAAAATGTGTTCATAAGTTCCTTGCTGGGTTTTATAATTAGGATGATCCAAAGCCAAATTTGACTACACACCTTGTGGGCGTACAAAAAAAATATTCAGCTTGGCCCAAGACAAAATATTCTTGGCTTCACAGGCCATTTCACAAATGGAAAAACAGAGAAAAACTTTCCAAAAATGTGGGACTGCTAATGCTCCTACGTGGCCAGAGCACAAATTATTCATTTGACCTCTTGAAGGTGAACTGTAAGTGTACAAAGCTTTAAAAATTAAATAAAATGTTTAAGAACTCCAATCATAGTCTTTTCCTCTTTTCTCATTAGCAACCTCCAAAGTTTGGAGTTTATGTATGTGCTGCAACAGCTGATGAAAACACAGCCATCTCATACAGCTCTCCCTGAATGATTAACTTAGTTGGGGAATTGATCCACTGACTTATATGGGAAGCGCAGAATCCTAAATCTGCTAGGAATTTGCCTGGGAAGTGAAGGGGAAAACTCCCTTATCTGGTGTGCAGCACCCTGCAGCCACTAGAACCATATCAGGGATGTTTATATAAGTCAGCTTCTATAGCATCTACTGTAGCCGGAGATTCAAATTGGTCCCGCTAGAGGATTTTCATGACCATGAAATATGAGGCAGGGATCCTGAATCTGACTGGATCCTTCACTGGCTGTTTGGAGACTTTGACCTTTCATCCAAGGAAACTTGAAAAGACCACACATCGTCAGAGGCACTCAGCTATCACAGAGGTGGGTGCTGCTGTATAAAATACACAGATTTTTGTGCTCTCATTTGAAATGAAAAATGCATCAGCCAAATTTTGAAGGATGGTCCAAAAAGTACGATTTTTGTAGAGTCCCATATAGATAATATAGCAATTTTAAAACAGATATGGGAGGACCACATAGACTGTATAAAGACTAATTACAAGACTACTTCAAACAGGCTTAACAAGTAGGGCTGAAAGGTGTTATGTAGGCATGGGGGGATACCTTTACTTAGGTCAGAGATTTGGGAGAGGGATAATAAAATCAGAGTCTCCTAAAAAAAGGGAGCTATTCAAGTTTGGCCCACTTCCACAACAAAGTGTCAAAGAAGGGCTTTTCTGGGGAGATAATGAAGAAATACTCCTGTTTTCTGAGCCATTATGGTACCATTGCAGTCCTTATCTTGGATCTGATAAAAAAGACAAATGCCAAAATAACTTGTATCTCTCAGTAGTGTGGACGGTGTTTTCAGTTGCCTTTAAGAAATGATTGGCAAATCACCCATGCTTTTGAGTAGAGTGCACACAAATGCAGCTAACTTTGAGTTAGGCTGAAACCAATCATTGTGAAGAGGGATGAGTATCCCATGGTGAACCTCAGTAAAAAGTTAGTGTGAGGGAAATTATTTGTCACATTAGAAGGCCTTGCTATATATAGTGTAGGCGTTGCAAACTCTTGAACAATTGTAGTTGTGACAGTCCACAGTCCCTTTTTTTGGGGAGGGGGGATTTAAGATCTATGAATAAGACTACTGTGGTGCAGCAATTCTTGAAGAGACTGTAGTAGTAAAATTAACAACACCCTTGCAGATTGGCCTTTCTTAAATATACAGCATGACCTGTAGATAGCATGGAATACTGCCAGAAAGAAGGTGCCAACAAATGTTACACTTGCTGAATTTCAAAGGAAGTTACAAAGGAAATTAGTTCCATGCCTGTTTGGGTAGTTGGTTTTCAATGAAGGGAAGATAAGTTGGCTAAAGGAGTTGGGGGTGGAGGAGAATCCTTCATGTGGAATGGAAGCAAAGACCCTGGCTCATCTGGCAATAGAATGAAGGATTGAATACAGATTACATTAGATTAAAGGCTCAACTGCCCCTCCCCCGGAGTGAATAGCAAACTGAGAACTTGGTTACTGAGGGGTATTTATTTAATTGTTTATGTTGCAGTAGCACATAGCGCCAGTCATGGACCACAACCCTATTGTGCTAGGTGCTGCACAAGCACAGAACAAACAGACTGGCTCTGGCCCAGTTTGAAGTGACAGAGATTGGGAATACGAGAGAACCTATCGCATGATTTTAGACAGGTATATGTTTATCTTTTCTATTTCAGCCTAATTTTAGGGCTTGATCCCACAAACCCTTGGAACTTCTTGTGTGAAGGCTGCTTAAGTAACCTTTATGCAAAAAAAAAAAAAAGTTATTTTGTATAAAATATACTGAACTACACTTAGACTTTTTCACTTACGGAAATCATTCACCAATACTTTGTGAGCAGTGGTATTCTCTCAACACAACGCATTTGCGTGCACACATTGGAGTTCAAAACTCATCCCATCCTCAGGATCTTATGATACAAACCTCAGCCTACGTTTTCTTCTGAGCTTCCCTTTTTCCTATGGCTTCTCCCTGCAACAGCTTAGATAGAGACTTAGATGTTGGGTTTTGTAACTAATAGCACTCATCTGGATACATGAATCAGTAGAAAATAATGCTATATATCTATGCAGAACCATAGCACTTGTCACACACTTGGTACTATACAAAATGTTTCATGTATTTTTGTAAACTAGCAAAATTCACAAGCATGGCATAGTATGCTAGAAAGTGTTTCAAAATATTTTAAAGCTAGTTATGGGCCATGAACATGCTCTTCTCAGCTGTAATTATAGTGTAAGTACTAGTAATGCTACATGGGTAATGTGAAGTCCATTAATGTGTATGAGGTACAATAATATGATACAGTACCCATACATTCCATACTGGTGAACATATTTCTGTAAAGATCAAAAAGAGATGGTCATTACTAAAAAGACTATAACATCTCTTCAAAGGATGTGCTTATGCCTAGTTCTTGGACATGGAAATTAACCAAATGGATAGCCTGCTTGGAGAAAAACAAGTTATTTGTAGTGATAGCAAGGGAAAAGCAGAGTATGAAAGTGCTTGTGAAAAGGAAAAGGAGGATATATTTTCTCTAAGTGCTCTTTGATAGTATTAACTTGTTTTAACAGCATTTACTGTAATACAGTCTTAATGTTATACAATAACTTTGTTTCTGTTAATAATGTCAGAAACAGTAATGAGATTTGTTGTTTTTATTACGTTCTAGTTAACATTAATGCTGGTATCATATAATAAAAATGTGTGCTAGTGTAGAAATGCCAGTCCTTGTTTCGTGACACACAGTGTAGCTTGTCTGTTTATGAAGGGGGAACGCCATGCTTATGTGAATTGTCTGCATCCATATGACCCCCTTCCTCTTCTACACCAGGCCTCTATATCTTTTACAGGAGCCTATGTCCACTATAAGCCTGGTGCAGAATGGGATATGACTGTGACTTAAATCCTAACTGAGTTTTATTTTTAATGAGGGGAAGCACGATCCAGACAGGGTAGATTCACTGATAAGCTGAGATTGCCATGTGCTGCTCTGGCAAAGTAAACCAGGAGAACACACCAGTGACTTGCATCCATCATCTGCACTAGAATCAGCGCCTCACCACAGCCCAAACAGACAAGAGAGCTCTTGCTTTTGTGAAGAAGGCTTTGCAAAGCACAGCTGAATTGGGCTGTTGTAGCCAAGCTTGAGTCTGGGAGAGGAGTTGAAATAGTTACTTGCATAGATATGCGTTTCCATTTATTGCTCTCCTGGAGAGGTCTGCGGGTAACAGACTGCAGTGCATTCAGATGATTTGATGTCTTCCCTACTCAAGTGAACTCTGTATCGTGGGGAGGTACTAATATGCCCCAGCTCTGTTTGGTGCTTAGTGCCTTCTGAGAGCCCTCGGCTGCCACTGACGTCAGGAGGTGCTCAGCCACTTGAAAAATTGGGCTTTTTGGTGCTTTTAAATTCTCCTGCAATAAAATAAAACAAAAAACAACTCTGACTACAGCGCACTGGCAGGGCAGTTATCTAACAATAGAGAAGCCTGGGTATTAAATCACCTTCTAGAGCAGATAAGAGGCTTTTTTGAGTGAAATATAGGACTAGACCACACTAAATCTCTAATAGAGGAAACACTGGACGAATGGTCTAATTACTGTGGAAAGCCACTGTTTACATCCCTTTCTATAGATAGTTTGACTTTGACTTTTTATATGAAACCTAATTTCAATCCATAGAGCTTTCAACCGGATCTGTAGGCTGCAATGGATTAGAGCCTGCAAGATAAATTATGTCCTTCCTGGCTAAGCAGTGGAAGTGGGACAGTTGGTTCACCATTAAGTGCTAATGCACAAACAGTAAATGCCTATTACTTTCTGCTAAGAACTCTCTCTAAAATAGAACTCATTCTTCCATATGTCTGGAAAATCATTTCCACTTACTGGACTATTTTTAGCATATATGGGGGGAAATAGCCTTTTACAATGTACAGCCTGATACTCCACTGTCTTACTTTAGTGCAAAGTGAATGCAAACGGGGTATAAAAATCCGAAGAGCAGCATTTTATATCCATTGCCATTTTGTCCGTGTAGTTTAATGAGCCCGTCTCTCCATTGCTTGGAACTGTGTGTAGTCACTTATATTTGTGAAAAGTGAGTGCAAATTGCTACCATCCATGTAAGTGAGTGGAGAATTATGGTTTAGTTGCATTTTATGCTTTGCACAGGTGTAAATGGCTACACAGAGTGCAAACTAATGGAGAATCTGATACACTGTTTTGATTTGGCATCCTCTGATATTTTGGGTTAAAAGAACTCCCTTCATCAAAAATAATGGTACCCACACTACCTTCTCTCACACCAATCTACAGGCTATATTAGAGGTTCGTTTATCTTCTTCCCCCCCTTCTCACTGGTTGTTGTAAGACACAAAGGCATTATGACATGTATTTTGAGTTCCCCAGCAGTGTCAAAGCATTGCCTTTTCCAAATGGAATCCTCTTGTTATCTGATGCTTTGAGACATCAAAGTCCTCAGCTTGTGCTATAATTTTTGTATGTGACCTGACCCTACCAATGATTAATATGGAGATATGGTAGGCTAGGTGAGATCAAATGTGCTAGTAAGTTTAGTCACCACCTACGGCTATGTAGCAAAGCAATTTACTCAGGATGTATGCTTGATAAATCAAATACCAAGAATGTGCAAGCAAATGGACAAAATCTGAGCAATCAGATTTATATGACCGCAGCAGAACTTGACGTGGTGGGTGGGTGGGTGGGTGTGGGTGTGTGTGGGTGGGTGGGTGGGTGTGAGAGATTATTTTTTTAAAGAACCAACTCACAGATTGGTCGAGGCTCAGATTTCCCTAGGAAGAGAACATAGCTATTTTTTCATATAGATTTTAATGCTTATCCTGAAAAGAAAAATCTGTAAATCCTTTGAAGAAGTCTGTTGTTTTAGTTAATAAACTGATAAAACTCCTACTTCTTTTTGCAACATATCCCCCACTCCACCCACCCCCCCACCCACCCACCCACACACACACACACACACACACACACACACACACACACACACACACACACACAGTGGTGTTTTATTGATTCATTAAATTCCAGCCGACTTTCTGTAATACCGTTTATGCAAATTAGAAACTTTTTTCAATGTGCATTGTGAGAGGAATATTAATGTCTAATTCTGCATTTACCTGGCTAATTTACATACATTTGTGTTGTATGGTAAATCACATGAAAACCTACAGGGGAGAAAGGCTCAGCTCTGCTGACAACTAATAGGCTATCTTTTCTTTAGACTTGCACAAATTGAGAAATATTGCCTGTGGCAAACATAATGGAAAACTGCATTTTTAATGCTCCCACACATAATCATTTCTTTACAAAAAAAGAAAGGCGATGACTATTCTTAACAATAAAACTTCCCAAAGCTCTAGGACTGGTACAGGGTATTGGAAACTAAAATGCAAGAGTTGAGGATTATATAGGGTTATGTGGCTATTGGATGTGACTAATGAGAGTGGTATTGTGCCTGAAAGGGCTAACAGAAAATCATAGTTATACGTACTTTTTTCCCCAAAGATAGTCTATAAGTTACAGTACTAAGAGAGCAGAAAGATTGCCTGAATTTGAGTTTGATATTTACCATGTTCTGCAAAATTGCTGCATGTTCTCTTGATACTTTTAAAGGTGGTTACAGAAGATGCTCGAACAACCCTTTTGACTGGGCTTGGTGACGTCCGGGTGGCTAGATATGCCTTGTAGACAGATTCTCTATTAAGAATTACAAGATATTTCAAGGTTTAGATTTCCCTCTTTTGGCAAAGAGAGACCTTTCAGTTGCTCTAATATTTCTTTTAGAGATTCATGGTTGAGAAGCACTGTTCAGTTTCTGTCATTTACTTCACGTATAGGCAGTTATTCATGTGACGTCCATAATGAACTGGGCTGTAGAATTCTAAATTTAACTATGCAGAAGTTCACACTGCAACAAGATAGCTTAGGTAGACCATATCAGTAAAGCACAAAACAAAATTTCAGTTATATGGAAAAAGATGAAATAACTTTTTTTTTGTTTTTAAATGTAGTGAACACAAATAGACTTGTGACAGTGTTTCACAGAGAGCAGTTTATAATTATCTGCCTTCAAGGAATATTCTAAGTGGACTTGTAATAGAAGCTTACAAAATAGTAAGGAACATTTTCCCTAGTATCTCCTCAGCATGGTATGATGGAGTTGTGAAGTCTTGCGAGAGTATGAGAGGAGTGCATTCTGTTTAAATAAGGAGTACTTCTGTGTCACTCCCTCCCATTCTGAAGAGAAGGTGACTGAAATATGAGACTCTACTTGTGTATTAAACAGTTTCAGTATCCTTTTGTTCTGCCTAATAGGGCCCATAGTGGATTGTGTATTGAATATTAAATATATTTGTAATGCAAAATGCAGATTTAAACTGCTGTCCTGAATTTATTTTTGAAATCAGTGTGTTCGCTGACTTGCATTTTTCTAAAAGTTACAATGTTGTAATTAGACAGCCAGTGATGAACTGAGAGGGAAGCAGTAGATATAGTTGATTACACATGAATGTCAGTAGATACTGTCAGATGGTAGAATTGTAGAGAAACGTCTAAATGGTCGTAAATAGTGTACAGCTCAATTAGGAACAGAAACTCAGATAGGTGGGAGCCAACGTGCTGCTACTTGCCTAAAGAAAGACATTAGCTTAGCCACAGCTCTTGCTGTATGTTAAGTTTATTGCAGCAATGTGAGTTATTTTTAAGTTTCCAAGGCCTGTTTTCTTAAAACTTTTCCCTTTGCTTTTAATTAAGACCATTCTCTGACTTGCTGAAACTCTATAAGGGATTTGGGGAGTGTAATGCACTGTTTTAACCACAAATCTATTAGAAGAAATGTTTTGGTGCCTGTTCCTATTTGTTGTTGTTCTGTGACTTTACTGCAGGTCTAAAGTAACTCTGATAAGATTACCTCGGCCAACTAGGATTTAAGCTGTCCTATTATATCTGTTACGTGATTATATCCAGTAAATTGTACCCATTGTGTAATATGATCTGAATAAATTTCTCAGTTGGGGAATGAAAGTTGTTTGGTTTTTTTCTATTTAAGGTAGTATGAACACAAATGGGTGTCTGTTTATGTATGTATATATACACACAGGCATATGTAGTTTTAACTGTTGTCTTCAGAGACAGTAATTTTAGTCGTTGCCAAAAGAGCTAACATATCACTGTTTTGGGGGTGAAAAAAGAAGGTATGGCTGACAGACATGGAAACGTGTGCAGTGAGTGTATTGTGGTTTGATTCTAGATGCTGAGTGTGGGATCTTTTCTCATTCCTTTAATTTTAGATATAAAGCATAAAACCAACCAAATGCTACATAGGAGAAGTTTTCTCATCTGTTCTGTCATTATGGAGTGTAATTTCATGTCCCATGTTGGATAAAGGTGTGGATAGAAGTCAAATGAATATTTGTGTCTAGTGTAGCTGAAAGGGGGTAAAATAAGTTTTGCCAACCAAAGACATTCAGAAATCAAGAGTCCTGGCCCCCAGAATCAGGAGATTATTTTATACATTCAAAATTTAAAAAAAAACAGAAAACAAATAAACCAACCTGTTGCTCCTTTTATGTGCTTTCTGTCTTTGGGGTCCTTGAGGTACACTTGCTTCATATTTTCGAGCTTTTCTCTACAACCAGAGGTAAAACATTTTTTTTTCCAATGCAAACTGAAATTATCATGTAGTTACCGGAGAGAAAAACACTAAGTATTGTGAGAGTTGCAATAAAATCAAAAGAGCTGTACCCGTCGGTTCCTCCTTTTTATTTTATTTTTTTAAAATCAGAACTCTTCTTGCTGATGTTTATTGAATTGGCAAACTCTCCCCATTTTCTCAATGTACAAGAAGAAGAGAAGATACAACTACTTCTGCTCTTTGCAAGAGACCCTTTTTCAAGGGATTATTTTCCTTGTGTGTTTTTCTCCATCAGGAATTTTGCCATTTGGAATGGAGTTCATTGCTTAGGATAGATTCCATTAGCATCAGAGGCTTCTTAGTCTTTGGACTGGCAAATAGTACAAATAGAAAAGACCTATACCAAGGCCTGAGAGATAAAACTAGGTTCTTTGCAGCCAAGGAGAATGGTATATCCCCAGGAATGATCCAGACAAAAGAGTTTTTGAAGCAGCATGTGTAATTTCAGTAGATTCTAGCAACAGGCAAATGGGATCTTAACCTGAAGGTATACTCTAGATGCCAACTGAATGGTTTTCTCCATCACTCTCTCCTTTTGCAGAGTTCACAGATTCCGCTTATTTCATGGTTATCCACAAGTAAACTCAAGAGTCTCTTTGACATTTTCCTTGATTTGCCTCCAGTTTTTCCACCTTCCCCTGAAAAGTAAAAATGGCCAGGAAAAATATACAAAAGACCAGCAATGGTCATTCCAGGAGCAGGCTGCCCTATTCTCCTCACTTAGGTGTGGAAGTCAAAAAATGGATCTTTCCAAATATATTAATCCTGATGCAACAGGGTTCTTTGGTTAATCCTAATTTCCAGTGCCTGCAGTTTCCCACCTGGAGTTTTAGGGATTGCTAACGTCTTGGGTTTATTGAGGCATTCTTAGATTATTGGGGTCCTAGCGGAAGTGTTATTCCTCCTTGCCCATCAAAGTTGTTCTAAAATCTGAATGGCAGGTATCTTTGTAAGGATTTAGAAAGAGCATATGTAGACTTTGATCTCAGCAGTATGCGTCATACCCCTTCTCCCCCTCTGCTGTAATCTTTGGTCACAATGGCAGTATTTCTTAGCTGTGATTCAGAATGCCTACTTCTAAGTCACCCTGAGAACTGAGGGCTATGTAAGGCTAAAAACTCTCAAAGCTACTTGCAAACAGGAGGGTGGGAGCCTATGCCAATTTGACTAGCTAAACTGAGCTACAGTGTGGTACATGCATTTGCATTGGGAAACAGGTTAAGTTTGGGTCAGATTTAGTTAACAAGTGTTAACTAAACTGAACTCAACCTAAAAACTCTGAGAGTGTTTCCCAGTCAAGACAAAGTCAGAGATATGCCTAATATTCACTATTCAGAAAGAGAGGATCCAGAGGCAGCCAGTCAAGAAAACAGTCCCACAAGGGGCATCTCACTGTGTGTTACCATCTCAGCCCAGACTTTGAGTCCTGATGAAGGGATTAAGATAATCCCAAAGTAACTGAGTTTTATGGGATGAGTGGGCAAACCAGGAAACAGGTCTTGGAAGACGCAATGGTACTGGCAGGCCTGCTGCGATATGTATAGAAGACAGATGATAGGAGCTAACCATAAAGTCAAACCTGTGAATTATACATCTGGATCTGAAGTGTAAACTAGCTGGTCATTGGAGTTTTTTGGGTTTCTTTTGTTTTTGTATTCTTTAAAATGTTTGTATCCAGAGAAGAAATAAAAATTGATTGCAATAACCCAGCTTGGCAGGCAAGTCTTAATTTCTCAGGAAGTGCACAGAGATTACAATGGGTCCCTTAATCACCTTGTTCTTGGTAATTCAGGCATATGCAAGAGCAGAACAATAATTCACTTGAATTTTTTTCCTCCTGAGGTAATAAAACATTATGGTGAATGAGAAGTATCCAGCATTTGTTTTACTGTAAGCATACAAAATAAAGGACCTTTGGAAGGGGGGAAAAAGAGCCCTTACCTCATGTCTATCATCAAAGCATGCATCTGTTCCTGCGAGGGAGAATTTAATGTTTCATTATAGTCACTGAACTTTTATCATGGAAATATCAATTAGCTGGTGGTATAGAAAATGGTTTACGACACCCATGTTACCATTGGTGAGGCTTTGATGAAGAAAGAGGGCTAGACAGGCTACCTCTCTTTTTAAAAATTGTTCTTCAAGAGAACACAGACCATCAAATAATTGTCTATGTAGGATTTGCTTCTAGCTGTGGCAATGCAGGGTATAATCAACGTTGTAGGTGTGTTCAAAGCATCACTTTTCTATTTTCCCAGATCAAATATTAATTAATCCTATTTATCACAGGACTACTTTCATCACAATTAATAAAGTGCTGTAATAAATAACAATAAGCTCTTGGTAATCTCATTTATGAAACTGAGTTTCCAGATTTTAAATGTAAGGGCTAGATTCTGCCTTTGAATAAATGTATGTACCTTGCAGGATCACTTCCAAAATCATTTTGTGCACAAGATAGAACTGTAAGTGATGAATCAAGTATGAGTTAGTCTCTGCTTAGATTAGCAGTGGAAATGGTTATTTGTAGAATTGTATCACAATTTCTATATGTGTAATGTGGTAATAGATATAGCATCTTTTCTATAAGTAATCCATGACTACCTGTGTAGTCTAAGCAAAGTACTGTAGGATAAGTCATGAGGGGTTTGTGATGCTCACAATGATAGTGCATAGCTAAGCGGACTCCATGCCTTTCCAGCAACAGCGTGTCCGCGGCACAGACTGAAGGGTTTAGAAGAACGGCACAAAAAAGTGTCTGTTTGTTTGGGACAAGAAGAGAGGGGTAGGAGCACGTTGCATCATGGGAGGACGACAACCTTCCCAGAAGTCTTTGCGTCTAGTTGCACTGTGGGATAGTTGCCCATGGTGCACTGCTTTGATTGTCAACCCAAACACGGCTAGTGGGTACACAATATGCGATGCAGTGAGCGTGGTGTGATCACGCTCCTGTGAATTCTAAACTTCGGCAGCTGAAAGTTGATTTAAAATAAATCAACTTCACTCAGCAGTGTAGGCATACCCTGAGTTTGATTTAGTGAGAGACTACAGCAAAGCCCGCTGGTAGCACTTCTTAACTGCTTGTCGTTGTGCACAAGAGGGGGAAAGCACCATTTCTCTCTATTTCTGTCCTGTGATGGAGGGAGACCGTCTCTCATGCACTTCCAATGGGTGCTGAATCAGGGCACCAGTTCTGCTTATTTTCTTCTGTTTGCATGCTGAGTTTTCTGGTTCTTCTCAGAATGGAAGCACTGATGCTAGGCCAGGAAGCAAGGAGTCCAGAAATGAGAGGTGGTTTTAATTCAGTTCAGAGTACTTCGAGTACCCTGTTACTTCAGAGAGAGTGTGAATCGTCTTCGTTATTTGTCATGCAGAGGAGCACCACAGTTAATAAAAAGCAGATGAGAAAGCAGTGACAGGCTGAAAACAAAATAACTTTTTTCCCAAAATATCTTCTAAACCAAGACAGCTCCCAAGAGTTGTCGTTTCAGGAACACAGAATCACTTGCTCTAAGTCAATACATAGCTTTTTAATGATTGTGGATTCTGTATACTGAAATAAAAACACTTTACAACACTATGGGCTACACTTAAAGCTACACCTCTGATTTTTCTGGCCAGAAAAAAGTATCCCAAAGTGTTTGCTCATGAAGAATGTCCTGCATGAGGATGTGAGGGATTTGCATGCTCAATGTAGGTGACTTGACTCTGTTTGCATGCATAGAGACAGGTGTGCATACAGTTTTGTAATTGCACATATTTATGCAGGTGCCAAAGATGATTTGAAACTGGTAGAAAAATTACCACAAGAGAACTATGCTTTTCTCTTATGGATTTGTAATTTATAGTGGTCACGATACATTTTAAGGAGAGATTAGTCCCTTAAATGACAGAAATGTATGTAGCTGAGTTTGTCATAGGGAAACAAGTAGACATGAACCATTGCCTTCCCAAAATTATCTTTTGCACAGTATGAAATTTAGTGTTATGGCCCTGTTATTGATTTAATATTTATGTCTTTGGGTATTACCTTTATGAAGATATAATTTGAATAGCAAATAGAGGGTGGTCAAGTTTTGAGTAGATCCTGTGCATCACTGGCAGACAAGTTTTAGGAACATAAGCAGCATTCTGTTCCCTTAGTAAAGGCAGGTTGTTATTTTCATCTGATAGCTTTTTTTGTTTGTTTGTTTGCTTTTTTGAAGTCATTTCCCTACTATTTCATTTTGTGCTGTTCCAGTTCCTATTTTGTGGTACTAATCCTGAAACTGACAAATATCAAGATTAGCTTTTCCTTTGGTAAACTCAAGAGGATCCATTTTGTTGCGAGGTAGGAAAAAATATTGTAGTGTGCCATTTTGTAAGGTAAGGACCTGGAGTATAAATTACTGTTAAATAGGCTGTTGAGAAAAAGAATTGGAAAGGTAAAGTGGGAGGAGAGATTGAAACTTTTAAGAATATCCTGTGCTTTGTCTCTCCCCCTTTTTTTTATAGGTACATAGAATCGTGGAAAAATAGGACTGGAAGTTACCTCAGTAGGTCATCTAGTCCGGTTCCCTACACTCAAGGCAGGACTAAGTAATAACTAGACCATTCCTGACGGGGGGGTTGTCTAACATAGTCTGATCTGAAGTTCTCTTCTTGTACTTACATAGCCAGGGTACCCGGGTACTTGACTTTGTTCTTTCCTTGGTATGGCAGAGCCTGGACTATGTCTATTTGCTTCAGAAAACAGGAATATGTGGGATATTTGCCTGTAAGATAAAGAATAAATGTATTTTTCCCTTTCTCTTCTTCTACAGCTTCTGCAATTCCAGATAATGGAAGGAGGTCCTGTCTAAAGCTTAAAGTCTTTGTGCGGCCAGCAAGTAAGTTCTTTAGATCAAGCTTTAGAGGGTGGCTTTCTAGCGCATGCTTTACTGTATGTTCTGGTAAATAGCAATAAACCTTTTTTTTTTTTTTTTACTGTTAAATCTTGTGTGGTATTTGTTCTGTACAGCAACATTTGTGTTTCAGTTTTCATCATATTTTCTTATCATTCTTCATAAAGCTTTTTGTTTTATTACGTAGCAGTTGCTAACTTGTTGTTTCTTAAATTGTTGTACAAATGGGTGACTATACTGGCATTTGGACAAGTGCCGCAGACTTTAAAATATAAATATATATATATAAAAAATAGAGAGAGAAAAGATAGAGAGAGAAAAAAACGGAAAGTGGGGAGTTTAAGGGTGTTTCACTAACATATTTGGCTGTTATCTCTATTTTTGTTATAGACAGCTGTATGAAAACTATAGGTGTTCATGATCGTGTTTTCGATGTTAACGACAAAGTAGAAAATTCATTAGAACCAGCAGGTTAGTATGCTTAGAGAATCTCTTTTAACAAATGCGTCTATCCCTCTGGTGCTTCAGTACTTTTTTTCCTCTTTCTCTCCGCATGCTTTGCATGGTATAATTGCTCTGCTTTGGCTTATTATAGCAGTGCTAATATTGCTTATGGTATACCTCATTCCTCCAGTATCCTTGTGTAATGCATGAGAGGCAAAATGTTGCTTTTTTGTGACATATGGTTTAATAAAATGCAGCACCTGAATTTAAAATCTCCAGCAAAGTTTCCAGAAGTCACTGTCTGTTCTGTCCCGCACCCCGAGCACGTTGACAGACCAGTCTATTGACTAAATGGGTCCAGAGTTTTAGAAAGAGAACAACTATATGGACTATAAATACTCTGATTTCATGTGGCTTGTATGCACATTTTAAAGGATTTGGGTCACTGCTTATTTAATACTAATGCATGTAATTGATTAAAAGTTAGTATTTTCCTAAATAATTCATTGTATACTTGGTTAGGCAAAGTGTTACTGTTATAAATTTTCCCATCTAGTTTTTATAAAAGAATTTTACAATAGAATCATGTCACAATCATGTAACCTTCTGGTCCACATATAGGATTAAATATATTCTAAAATCTTGTGGACTTTCTTTGTATGAAAGGGCGGTAGCCTTAAAAACATACCATCAAGTATTTTCTGTACCCTCCTGCCCAAGTGCACAGCCAGCAATAAGTCAAATTAATGTCAGCCGTGGGTGGGTGGGTGTGTGCACGCACGCCTCAGCTCAGGCATAGATTTAGACACTTGCTTAACCTTAAGCAAATGACTCACCCCACTGACTTCAATGGGGCTACTCATGATTAAAATTAAGTGTAAAGGCTCTGGAGAACTCAGGCCTATATTTGAATTGCATAGAGACATACATGCATGCACTGCTCGTTGAAAATGTGTCATTAAGCACGCTATACAAAAAATGACACATGCACACTTTTTGATGCACACTTCAGGGAGCACACTAGAAGAACCTCTTCCTTTTAGGTTGCTTGAAAAAGAAACGTCCCTTTGATATGAAGCAATAAATTAATTTTTTCTTGCTCTGTTTTGTACCGGAATATCTTTGGTGATACATTCAGCTGAAATAGATTATTAGGCAGCAAAAGAAATAAGACTTGAAGAAGTTTACCAGTCTGAATGATATGCCTCTAGGTATACACTGTCTTTCATTATTTTTACTCATGAGGCTATTCAGGGCTTTGTGAAATGAGTTGATTTTGTGAACTTCCTAGATTCTCTAAACAAATGAGAATTTAAGTGCATGGTGACTTCAGGCAATGTATATTTGCACAATAAATTTGTAGGTTTATTTTCTAGAGGAGACCACTAAGGCAATATCTCCCTAACTATACATAACCTAAGAATCTAGAAGCCCCTATGTGTTTTCTCTTGGTATGAAATGTAGGGAATACTGGCGAAATATGTACACTCTTTGTTAATGGTTTGCAGCAAAGACTTCAGTCTGAGTGAAACAAGTAACAAAGAAGTGCTTACAGTAAAGATAGAGGGTCTGATTGTCAAAGGTGCTGAGCACCTGCAGTTCCCATTGATTCTGTAGTGCCTATCTAGCACTGTAACAGACGCAAATCATTAGAAGACAGCAGGCAATGGGGAGAAATGGTGGACATCCTGCAGACTGAGATGAAGTAGAGTGATGCCATTAGGACGCAAGACGGGCTTAATAAGACGTTTATATTTAGAACACATCAGTTACCTTACCAAAAATCTCCCATCCCCAAGAGAATCACATATGCACAAAACTATTTGAGCAATCACCATTTGACAATTAACCATTCCCAGATCTGACAGTTTGCTGACTTGCTTCTTATTAGGATGTAAGACAGTGGATCTTGTGGCATGCTGTCTGCACTGTGTACTAATTTACCTGTCCTTGGAATGCAATTGTCTGTTTTGTGTGTTCTCACATTGTCTGCCACCATATTCTGTCACAGAAAGGCCCGAGGGTTGGGGCAGGTCAGGGGCACAGTGCACAATAGCCTATCACTATATATCTAGAAATCACTCTTGTAAAAGTTGGGCACTTGTGTGATGACTCCTGGTTTCAAATAGTTTTTGTTCACAGTCAGATGCCAATGAAAAGTCACTTCTTAATTTCAGAATTTGGGTTTTGTAAACTTCTGAAGTCATAAAATTTATCAAATTCAAAAAAGGCAAAGTTAAAATAAATTCTTCGCTCAAATGAATTTACAGCTCTGCATTTCAGGACAGCGTTAGGCCCCCAGGGTATAATTTAAAGTCATGATATCTAGAAAATTCTTATTTAAGGTATTGTACTAAAGTGTGGTTGATTTCCATTTCCTGCCCTCTACGATGGTAGTGACATTCTAGTGTTTGCCAGTGAGGTATTAATCTCCTAGTGTAACTTTCCTTTTTGTTAAAATAAGCCAAACCCTTTCCCCTAAATGTTCAAGATTTGTGCAGGGTTTTAACTGCACAAATGCAATGAATAATAATATTTATAAAGCTATATGGGAACCACATATAAAAAGTATGCTCTGCTGTATGAGTGCAAAGAGACCTGGGGATCATCTTGCCAAAAAGCCCAGATGCTGCTTTGAAAAAAAGTACCCATTAATGTTACATGAAAAAGCAGTTCTACTCTGAAAAGCAGCTTTATAAAAATGGCATCTTAGGGTCCTTCATTTATTCAGGCTCAGGGATTGCCAAACCAGATTTGTTCTCTTTACAAGTAAAACGGTTTTTGTTTTGTTTTTAACCAAATTGCTGGTGCTGCCCTCACCGTAGGACCTGTAACTGCCATTCATATAATCACCACTAACAAATTCTGCCTTTATTATATTACTTATGTTACATGATGAAGGAACAACCACAGTCTTTCATTCCAACTAGAGTCAATGGGAGGCATGCCAGAGTAGTGACTTCAGGACTGGACTGAACCAAGCAGCCCTGTTTCATGGGTGTGAGTGAGGCCAGAATTTCATGCCAGTGATGAGGATACGTGGCAGTACAGGGAATTATAGGGGGTCCAGGAAATGGAATTTGGTTTGCAGTTTCATTGATGAAACATGAGATAGAAGAGAATCCATTTCATTCCCCCAGGGTTTTGGTTTTGACAGCAGTGAGTCAGCTTTTCCTCTACACTGAGCAGATAGGGACTCTGAATAGATACTGGTAGCAGATCTGATGACAAGGAAGACCTATTCTTACACAGAAACTTTTCAGAGTATTTTCTCAAATAATTAAATAATAAAAAACGAAAGGCTCTTTCAAGGAATTTTCCTCCGGGGCGGATTGGCAG
>VOCS01058208.1:0-19391 GCA_007922155.1 Mesoclemmys tuberculata | reverse complement strand
CCTCCGGGGCGGATTGGCAGAGGCCCCGGAGGTTTTTCGCCTTCCTCTGCAGCGTGGGGCATGGGTCGCTTGCTGATGGATTCCCTGCAGCTTGAGGTCTTCAAATCTCAATTTGAGGATTTCAATAACTCAGTCATGGGTTCGGGGTTGTTATAAATGTGTATGGGTAGGGTTTTGTGGCCTGCCTTGTGCAGGAGGTCAGACTAGATGATCATATTGGTCCCTTCTGTCCTATGAGTCTATGATAGTATATCACTGATGTAAACAGAAATTCCATGGTTGTATGCATGTGTCACGTATATCTGCTAACATGACATGCCTATGGTTTTTTTTTTTAATCTAGACCAATTTGCCCATATGAGCCCAGTGAACTGAAATTGACGTCATTTAAGTAGTGTTTTGAATAGTTCTCTTAAAAAGCAGATTTGTGGCACTGCAAGAATTATTCCATGTTTGTGCCCCATCCTGTCGTTCAAACCAGTCTACCCCAGATGCATTGCACAACTAATAAGTACTTTTTTCTTTTTTCTTTAGTAGTGTTTTCATATGGCAGTATGTATCCATGAGACAAAACTGGTGTGGTTCTGTGCAATTTAATAGGTGGGTATGTTGTTTCCAGTCTCTTTAGAGGCTGGGCAAAGTTAAATTTTTTGTCTTTATATTAGCAGTACCTGTCATGGACTACTAATCAGTGTAATCATTGAGTAGATGGAAAAGAGTCAATACTTTTTTCTAAATGCTTCCCACCACTTATCAGATGAATGACGCTTGCCTTTACAATTCCCAGCACCTTCCATAGAGAGGGCTACTGCTGCATGTCATTGCTTGAGTCCAGGCTGTAAAGCAGACCTAATGAAAATGTTGTGAACGTCTGGCGTTTTCTGGTCCTTGGCACAGCTGTGGCACTCGCTCTTCCTGGTGTGCTGCGTAGCACACTGGCCATTTGTTGGTGAGTTCATATTTCACACTGCAGGGAATTGAAATGATTGAACAGACAGGACAAGAGTTTTATTTTGCAGTAGCCTATGTATCCCTAGACTCTGATTTGGCATAAAACATCTGCTTCGTGATCTGTTTCAAGGCCAGTTCCCTTCCGCCAACAAAGGTTAGGACTTCAGGCAAGCTGTGCTTCTGCTGGCAGGAGGAAATTTGCCTGAAGACTTGATTTAGTCAGAATCAAAGCATTCTGTGCATTTCTGCTGCAGAAATTCTTTTTCAATTACCTCTGAATAGGCAGCCAGACGGTAAATGCATCAGCATAATAAATAAAGCGGGTAAAGGAGGCCACTGGTTTGTGTTGTGTTGTGTTGGACATTTGTGAGAAGTAGACATGTACAATATGTGTTTGTGTAGCTATGGGTGCGTAGGTACATATAGAAATGCACATTTTAAAATACTTTGGTAGATATTCTACACGCTACTGCAAATGTGTACAGGAGATGAACAGTCAATAAGCACATCAGCTTCAGTTTATGCAGTGTTTTCAGTTTGTAACGTTAATTTGTGCAATACTGAGTGTAGGTTCTGCAGATTAGCACTGCAAGTTTGAATACTTGGAAATGAATCAATACATTAGGTCTTTGTATTCATAATCGATGATACCTAATTACATTTCTCTTACATATATAAACATACATTTGAGTTTTCTATAGATGTCTGTGAAGAACTGTCATCTTGATACAGATAGACATACACACAAATGAAATGTTTGTTGCTTTTTGCAACAACATAGTCAGATTCAGCCTTTGAGTGTGGGTAGCATATGATCATGCACATGTTTAACTGCTGTTGGTACAAAGCCTATGCAACACAGGGATATTTCTCCTCCTTTTAAAAAAAAATCCTTTTTCTAGCTTTGAAAAAAAAGAGTAATTGAATATTTGCATATCTCCAAGGAGCCATGCAGGTTGAACTCTGCATTCATCTTCAGCAGTTCTTAGGCCACTTCGGTTTAAGAGCAAGAACTATTGCTTTTATGAAGTGTCTTTTTCTATAAAGTCAAAACCTCACAGCAGTGCACAGAAAGCCAGTGGTATAAAGGAGCTAAGTAGAGTCTTTAATAGAGAGAGCTAGGTTGTAAGTGTTTTGTTCCTATGGAGCAGATAGATTTGGCTCCATCTGTTCCATATTCATAACAAAGGAGCTCACTTACAGGAGGGCTGACTTCCCTGGAGTAGGATGGTAATGATCTTTTCACCACAAAATGAAAGGATCTGAACAGGGTCACTTCAACTCTACAGAAGCAGTGAGTACCAATAGCACTTCAGACCTACTATTTTCCTATAACTCAGCTTTAGCCCAGATCCCTTTCTGACATATTTAGAATACCCCCTCCCCCCTTGTATTCTCCCTATAGCAATCCTGCTGCAGGGAAGTTCAGGATTTTCTTATTTCTGAAGCAAAAAGGGAGTCACAGTTTACAAACATGGGGGGCGATTCCCCTTCCATATGATCTCAGTACTAAAGATATGAAAACTGGTATACTACCATTTAGATCTTGTTTCCTGAACTTTAAAAAAATGTTAAATATCCTGACTTTGTGAACTGGAAATATGAGGTATGTAAAATGTGTTCATAAGTTCCTTGCTGGGTTTTATAATTAGGATGATCCAAAGCCAAATTTGACTACACACCTTGTGGGCGTACAAAAAAAATATTCAGCTTGGCCCAAGACAAAATATTCTTGGCTTCACAGGCCATTTCACAAATGGAAAAACAGAGAAAAACTTTCCAAAAATGTGGGACTGCTAATGCTCCTACGTGGCCAGAGCACAAATTATTCATTTGACCTCTTGAAGGTGAACTGTAAGTGTACAAAGCTTTAAAAATTAAATAAAATGTTTAAGAACTCCAATCATAGTCTTTTCCTCTTTTCTCATTAGCAACCTCCAAAGTTTGGAGTTTATGTATGTGCTGCAACAGCTGATGAAAACACAGCCATCTCATACAGCTCTCCCTGAATGATTAACTTAGTTGGGGAATTGATCCACTGACTTATATGGGAAGCGCAGAATCCTAAATCTGCTAGGAATTTGCCTGGGAAGTGAAGGGGAAAACTCCCTTATCTGGTGTGCAGCACCCTGCAGCCACTAGAACCATATCAGGGATGTTTATATAAGTCAGCTTCTATAGCATCTACTGTAGCCGGAGATTCAAATTGGTCCCGCTAGAGGATTTTCATGACCATGAAATATGAGGCAGGGATCCTGAATCTGACTGGATCCTTCACTGGCTGTTTGGAGACTTTGACCTTTCATCCAAGGAAACTTGAAAAGACCACACATCGTCAGAGGCACTCAGCTATCACAGAGGTGGGTGCTGCTGTATAAAATACACAGATTTTTGTGCTCTCATTTGAAATGAAAAATGCATCAGCCAAATTTTGAAGGATGGTCCAAAAAGTACGATTTTTGTAGAGTCCCATATAGATAATATAGCAATTTTAAAACAGATATGGGAGGACCACATAGACTGTATAAAGACTAATTACAAGACTACTTCAAACAGGCTTAACAAGTAGGGCTGAAAGGTGTTATGTAGGCATGGGGGGATACCTTTACTTAGGTCAGAGATTTGGGAGAGGGATAATAAAATCAGAGTCTCCTAAAAAAAGGGAGCTATTCAAGTTTGGCCCACTTCCACAACAAAGTGTCAAAGAAGGGCTTTTCTGGGGAGATAATGAAGAAATACTCCTGTTTTCTGAGCCATTATGGTACCATTGCAGTCCTTATCTTGGATCTGATAAAAAAGACAAATGCCAAAATAACTTGTATCTCTCAGTAGTGTGGACGGTGTTTTCAGTTGCCTTTAAGAAATGATTGGCAAATCACCCATGCTTTTGAGTAGAGTGCACACAAATGCAGCTAACTTTGAGTTAGGCTGAAACCAATCATTGTGAAGAGGGATGAGTATCCCATGGTGAACCTCAGTAAAAAGTTAGTGTGAGGGAAATTATTTGTCACATTAGAAGGCCTTGCTATATATAGTGTAGGCGTTGCAAACTCTTGAACAATTGTAGTTGTGACAGTCCACAGTCCCTTTTTTTGGGGAGGGGGGATTTAAGATCTATGAATAAGACTACTGTGGTGCAGCAATTCTTGAAGAGACTGTAGTAGTAAAATTAACAACACCCTTGCAGATTGGCCTTTCTTAAATATACAGCATGACCTGTAGATAGCATGGAATACTGCCAGAAAGAAGGTGCCAACAAATGTTACACTTGCTGAATTTCAAAGGAAGTTACAAAGGAAATTAGTTCCATGCCTGTTTGGGTAGTTGGTTTTCAATGAAGGGAAGATAAGTTGGCTAAAGGAGTTGGGGGTGGAGGAGAATCCTTCATGTGGAATGGAAGCAAAGACCCTGGCTCATCTGGCAATAGAATGAAGGATTGAATACAGATTACATTAGATTAAAGGCTCAACTGCCCCTCCCCCGGAGTGAATAGCAAACTGAGAACTTGGTTACTGAGGGGTATTTATTTAATTGTTTATGTTGCAGTAGCACATAGTGCCAGTCATGGACCACAACCCTATTGTGCTAGGTGCTGCACAAGCACAGAACAAACAGACTGGCTCTGGCCCAGTTTGAAGTGACAGAGATTGGGAATACGAGAGAACCTATCGCATGATTTTAGACAGGTATATGTTTATCTTTTCTATTTCAGCCTAATTTTAGGGCTTGATCCCACAAACCCTTGGAACTTCTTGTGTGAAGGCTGCTTAAGTAACCTTTATGCAAAAAAAAAAAAAAAGTTATTTTGTATAAAATATACTGAACTACACTTAGACTTTTTCACTTACGGAAATCATTCACCAATACTTTGTGAGCAGTGGTATTCTCTCAACACAACGCATTTGCGTGCACACATTGGAGTTCAAAACTCATCCCATCCTCAGGATCTTATGATACAAACCTCAGCCTACGTTTTCTTCTGAGCTTCCCTTTTTCCTATGGCTTCTCCCTGCAACAGCTTAGATAGAGACTTAGATGTTGGGTTTTGTAACTAATAGCACTCATCTGGATACATGAATCAGTAGAAAATAATGCTATATATCTATGCAGAACCATAGCACTTGTCACACACTTGGTACTATACAAAATGTTTCATGTATCTTTGTAAACTAGCAAAATTCACAAGCATGGCATAGTATGCTAGAAAGTGTTTCAAAATATTTTAAAGCTAGTTATGGGCCATGAACATGCTCTTCTCAGCTGTAATTATAGTGTAAGTACTAGTAATGCTACATGGGTAATGTGAAGTCCATTAATGTGTATGAGGTACAATAATATGATACAGTACCCATACATTCCATACTGGTGAACATATTTCTGTAAAGATCAAAAAGAGATGGTCATTACTAAAAAGACTATAACATCTCTTCAAAGGATGTGCTTATGCCTAGTTCTTGGACATGGAAATTAACCAAATGGATAGCCTGCTTGGAGAAAAACAAGTTATTTGTAGTGATAGCAAGGGAAAAGCAGAGTATGAAAGTGCTTGTGAAAAGGAAAAGGAGGATATATTTTCTCTAAGTGCTCTTTGATAGTATTAACTTGTTTTAACAGCATTTACTGTAATACAGTCTTAATGTTATACAATAACTTTGTTTCTGTTAATAATGTCAGAAACAGTAATGAGATTTGTTGTTTTTATTACGTTCTAGTTAACATTAATGCTGGTATCATATAATAAAAATGTGTGCTAGTGTAGAAATGCCAGTCCTTGTTTCGTGACACACAGTGTAGCTTGTCTGTTTATGAAGGGGGAACGCCATGCTTATGTGAATTGTCTGCATCCATATGACCCCCTTCCTCTTCTACACCAGGCCTCTATATCTTTTACAGGAGCCTATGTCCACTATAAGCCTGGTGCAGAATGGGATATGACTGTGACTTAAATCCTAACTGAGTTTTATTTTTAATGAGGGGAAGCACGATCCAGACAGGGTAGATTCACTGATAAGCTGAGATTGCCATGTGCTGCTCTGGCAAAGTAAACCAGGAGAACACACCAGTGACTTGCATCCATCATCTGCACTAGAATCAGAGCCTCACCACAGCCCAAACAGACAAGAGAGCTCTTGCTTTTGTGAAGAAGGCTTTGCAAAGCACAGCTGAATTGGGCTGTTGTAGCCAAGCTTGAGTCTGGGAGAGGAGTTGAAATAGTTACTTGCATAGATATGCGTTTCCATTTATTGCTCTCCTGGAGAGGTCTGCGGGTAACAGACTGCAGTGCATTCAGATGATTTGATGTCTTCCCTACTCAAGTGAACTCTGTATCGTGGGGAGGTACTAATATGCCCCAGCTCTGTTTGGTGCTTAGTGCCTTCTGAGAGCCCTCGGCTGCCACTGACGTCAGGAGGTGCTCAGCCACTTGAAAAATTGGGCTTTTTGGTGCTTTTAAATTCTCCTGCAATAAAATAAAACAAAAAACAACTCTGACTACAGCGCACTGGCAGGGCAGTTATCTAACAATAGAGAAGCCTGGGTATTAAATCACCTTCTAGAGCAGATAAGAGGCTTTTTTGAGTGAAATATAGGACTAGACCACACTAAATCTCTAATAGAGGAAACACTGGACGAATGGTCTAATTACTGTGGAAAGCCACTGTTTACATCCCTTTCTATAGATAGTTTGACTTTGACTTTTTATATGAAACCTAATTTCAATCCATAGAGCTTTCAACCGGATCTGTAGGCTGCAATGGATTAGAGCCTGCAAGATAAATTATGTCCTTCCTGGCTAAGCAGTGGAAGTGGGACAGTTGGTTCACCATTAAGTGCTAATGCACAAACAGTAAATGCCTATTACTTTCTGCTAAGAACTCTCTCTAAAATAGAACTCATTCTTCCATATGTCTGGAAAATCATTTCCACTTACTGGACTATTTTTAGCATATATGGGGGGAAATAGCCTTTTACAATGTACAGCCTGATACTCCACTGTCTTACTTTAGTGCAAAGTGAATGCAAACGGGGTATAAAAATCCGAAGAGCAGCATTTTATATCCATTGCCATTTTGTCCGTGTAGTTTAATGAGCCCGTCTCTCCATTGCTTGGAACTGTGTGTAGTCACTTATATTTGTGAAAAGTGAGTGCAAATTGCTACCATCCATGTAAGTGAGTGGAGAATTATGGTTTAGTTGCATTTTATGCTTTGCACAGGTGTAAATGGCTACACAGAGTGCAAACTAATGGAGAATCTGATACACTGTTTTGATTTGGCATCCTCTGATATTTTGGGTTAAAAGAACTCCCTTCATCAAAAATAATGGTACCCACACTACCTTCTCTCACACCAATCTACAGGCTATATTAGAGGTTCGTTTATCTTCTTCCCCCCCTTCTCACTGGTTGTTGTAAGACACAAAGGCATTATGACATGTATTTTGAGTTCCCCAGCAGTGTCAAAGCATTGCCTTTTCCAAATGGAATCCTCTTGTTATCTGATGCTTTGAGACATCAAAGTCCTCAGCTTGTGCTATAATTTTTGTATGTGACCTGACCCTACCAATGATTAATATGGAGATATGGTAGGCTAGGTGAGATCAAATGTGCTAGTAAGTTTAGTCACCACCTACGGCTATGTAGCAAAGCAATTTACTCAGGATGTATGCTTGATAAATCAAATACCAAGAATGTGCAAGCAAATGGACAAAATCTGAGCAATCAGATTTATATGACCGCAGCAGAACTTGACGTGGTGGGTGGGTGGGTGGGTGTGGGTGTGTGTGGGTGGGTGGGTGGGTGTGAGAGATTATTTTTTTAAAGAACCAACTCACAGATTGGTCGAGGCTCAGATTTCCCTAGGAAGAGAACATAGCTATTTTTTCATATAGATTTTAATGCTTATCCTGAAAAGAAAAATCTGTAAATCCTTTGAAGAAGTCTGTTGTTTTAGTTAATAAACTGATAAAACTCCTACTTCTTTTTGCAACATATCCCCCACTCCACCCACCCCCCCACCCACCCACCCACACACACACACACACACACACACACACACACACACACACACACACACACACAGTGGTGTTTTATTGATTCATTAAATTCCAGCCGACTTTCTGTAATACCGTTTATGCAAATTAGAAACTTTTTTCAATGTGCATTGTGAGAGGAATATTAATGTCTAATTCTGCATTTACCTGGCTAATTTACATACATTTGTGTTGTATGGTAAATCACATGAAAACCTACAGGGGAGAAAGGCTCAGCTCTGCTGACAACTAATAGGCTATCTTTTCTTTAGACTTGCACAAATTGAGAAATATTGCCTGTGGCAAACATAATGGAAAACTGCATTTTTAATGCTCCCACACATAATCATTTCTTTACAAAAAAAGAAAGGCGATGACTATTCTTAACAATAAAACTTCCCAAAGCTCTAGGACTGGTACAGGGTATTGGAAACTAAAATGCAAGAGTTGAGGATTATATAGGGTTATGTGGCTATTGGATGTGACTAATGAGAGTGGTATTGTGCCTGAAAGGGCTAACAGAAAATCATAGTTATACGTACTTTTTTCCCCAAAGATAGTCTATAAGTTACAGTACTAAGAGAGCAGAAAGATTGCCTGAATTTGAGTTTGATATTTACCATGTTCTGCAAAATTGCTGCATGTTCTCTTGATACTTTTAAAGGTGGTTACAGAAGATGCTCGAACAACCCTTTTGACTGGGCTTGGTGACGTCCGGGTGGCTAGATATGCCTTGTAGACAGATTCTCTATTAAGAATTACAAGATATTTCAAGGTTTAGATTTCCCTCTTTTGGCAAAGAGAGACCTTTCAGTTGCTCTAATATTTCTTTTAGAGATTCATGGTTGAGAAGCACTGTTCAGTTTCTGTCATTTACTTCACGTATAGGCAGTTATTCATGTGACGTCCATAATGAACTGGGCTGTAGAATTCTAAATTTAACTATGCAGAAGTTCACACTGCAACAAGATAGCTTAGGTAGACCATATCAGTAAAGCACAAAACAAAATTTCAGTTATATGGAAAAAGATGAAATAACTTTTTTTTTGTTTTTAAATGTAGTGAACACAAATAGACTTGTGACAGTGTTTCACAGAGAGCAGTTTATAATTATCTGCCTTCAAGGAATATTCTAAGTGGACTTGTAATAGAAGCTTACAAAATAGTAAGGAACATTTTCCCTAGTATCTCCTCAGCATGGTATGATGGAGTTGTGAAGTCTTGCGAGAGTATGAGAGGAGTGCATTCTGTTTAAATAAGGAGTACTTCTGTGTCACTCCCTCCCATTCTGAAGAGAAGGTGACTGAAATATGAGACTCTACTTGTGTATTAAACAGTTTCAGTATCCTTTTGTTCTGCCTAATAGGGCCCATAGTGGATTGTGTATTGAATATTAAATATATTTGTAATGCAAAATGCAGATTTAAACTGCTGTCCTGAATTTATTTTTGAAATCAGTGTGTTCGCTGACTTGCATTTTTCTAAAAGTTACAATGTTGTAATTAGACAGCCAGTGATGAACTGAGAGGGAAGCAGTAGATATAGTTGATTACACATGAATGTCAGTAGATACTGTCAGATGGTAGAATTGTAGAGAAACGTCTAAATGGTCGTAAATAGTGTACAGCTCAATTAGGAACAGAAACTCAGATAGGTGGGAGCCAACGTGCTGCTACTTGCCTAAAGAAAGACATTAGCTTAGCCACAGCTCTTGCTGTATGTTAAGTTTATTGCAGCAATGTGAGTTATTTTTAAGTTTCCAAGGCCTGTTTTCTTAAAACTTTTCCCTTTGCTTTTAATTAAGACCATTCTCTGACTTGCTGAAACTCTATAAGGGATTTGGGGAGTGTAATGCACTGTTTTAACCACAAATCTATTAGAAGAAATGTTTTGGTGCCTGTTCCTATTTGTTGTTGTTCTGTGACTTTACTGCAGGTCTAAAGTAACTCTGATAAGATTACCTCGGCCAACTAGGATTTAAGCTGTCCTATTATATCTGTTACGTGATTATATCCAGTAAATTGTACCCATTGTGTAATATGATCTGAATAAATTTCTCAGTTGGGGAATGAAAGTTGTTTGGTTTTTTTCTATTTAAGGTAGTATGAACACAAATGGGTGTCTGTTTATGTATGTATATATACACACAGGCATATGTAGTTTTAACTGTTGTCTTCAGAGACAGTAATTTTAGTCGTTGCCAAAAGAGCTAACATATCACTGTTTTGGGGGTGAAAAAAGAAGGTATGGCTGACAGACATGGAAACGTGTGCAGTGAGTGTATTGTGGTTTGATTCTAGATGCTGAGTGTGGGATCTTTTCTCATTCCTTTAATTTTAGATATAAAGCATAAAACCAACCAAATGCTACATAGGAGAAGTTTTCTCATCTGTTCTGTCATTATGGAGTGTAATTTCATGTCCCATGTTGGATAAAGGTGTGGATAGAAGTCAAATGAATATTTGTGTCTAGTGTAGCTGAAAGGGGGTAAAATAAGTTTTGCCAACCAAAGACATTCAGAAATCAAGAGTCCTGGCCCCCAGAATCAGGAGATTATTTTATACATTCAAAATTTAAAAAAAAACAGAAAACAAATAAACCAACCTGTTGCTCCTTTTATGTGCTTTCTGTCTTTGGGGTCCTTGAGGTACACTTGCTTCATATTTTCGAGCTTTTCTCTACAACCAGAGGTAAAACATTTTTTTTTCCAATGCAAACTGAAATTATCATGTAGTTACCGGAGAGAAAAACACTAAGTATTGTGAGAGTTGCAATAAAATCAAAAGAGCTGTACCCGTCGGTTCCTCCTTTTTATTTTATTTTTTTAAAATCAGAACTCTTCTTGCTGATGTTTATTGAATTGGCAAACTCTCCCCATTTTCTCAATGTACAAGAAGAAGAGAAGATACAACTACTTCTGCTCTTTGCAAGAGACCCTTTTTCAAGGGATTATTTTCCTTGTGTGTTTTTCTCCATCAGGAATTTTGCCATTTGGAATGGAGTTCATTGCTTAGGATAGATTCCATTAGCATCAGAGGCTTCTTAGTCTTTGGACTGGCAAATAGTACAAATAGAAAAGACCTATACCAAGGCCTGAGAGATAAAACTAGGTTCTTTGCAGCCAAGGAGAATGGTATATCCCCAGGAATGATCCAGACAAAAGAGTTTTTGAAGCAGCATGTGTAATTTCAGTAGATTCTAGCAACAGGCAAATGGGATCTTAACCTGAAGGTATACTCTAGATGCCAACTGAATGGTTTTCTCCATCACTCTCTCCTTTTGCAGAGTTCACAGATTCCGCTTATTTCATGGTTATCCACAAGTAAACTCAAGAGTCTCTTTGACATTTTCCTTGATTTGCCTCCAGTTTTTCCACCTTCCCCTGAAAAGTAAAAATGGCCAGGAAAAATATACAAAAGACCAGCAATGGTCATTCCAGGAGCAGGCTGCCCTATTCTCCTCACTTAGGTGTGGAAGTCAAAAAATGGATCTTTCCAAATATATTAATCCTGATGCAACAGGGTTCTTTGGTTAATCCTAATTTCCAGTGCCTGCAGTTTCCCACCTGGAGTTTTAGGGATTGCTAACGTCTTGGGTTTATTGAGGCATTCTTAGATTATTGGGGTCCTAGCGGAAGTGTTATTCCTCCTTGCCCATCAAAGTTGTTCTAAAATCTGAATGGCAGGTATCTTTGTAAGGATTTAGAAAGAGCATATGTAGACTTTGATCTCAGCAGTATGCGTCATACCCCTTCTCCCCCTCTGCTGTAATCTTTGGTCACAATGGCAGTATTTCTTAGCTGTGATTCAGAATGCCTACTTCTAAGTCACCCTGAGAACTGAGGGCTATGTAAGGCTAAAAACTCTCAAAGCTACTTGCAAACAGGAGGGTGGGAGCCTATGCCAATTTGACTAGCTAAACTGAGCTACAGTGTGGTACATGCATTTGCATTGGGAAACAGGTTAAGTTTGGGTCAGATTTAGTTAACAAGTGTTAACTAAACTGAACTCAACCTAAAAACTCTGAGAGTGTTTCCCAGTCAAGACAAAGTCAGAGATATGCCTAATATTCACTATTCAGAAAGAGAGGATCCAGAGGCAGCCAGTCAAGAAAACAGTCCCACAAGGGGCATCTCACTGTGTGTTACCATCTCAGCCCAGACTTTGAGTCCTGATGAAGGGATTAAGATAATCCCAAAGTAACTGAGTTTTATGGGATGAGTGGGCAAACCAGGAAACAGGTCTTGGAAGACGCAATGGTACTGGCAGGCCTGCTGCGATATGTATAGAAGACAGATGATAGGAGCTAACCATAAAGTCAAACCTGTGAATTATACATCTGGATCTGAAGTGTAAACTAGCTGGTCATTGGAGTTTTTTGGGTTTCTTTTGTTTTTGTATTCTTTAAAATGTTTGTATCCAGAGAAGAAATAAAAATTGATTGCAATAACCCAGCTTGGCAGGCAAGTCTTAATTTCTCAGGAAGTGCACAGAGATTACAATGGGTCCCTTAATCACCTTGTTCTTGGTAATTCAGGCATATGCAAGAGCAGAACAATAATTCACTTGAATTTTTTTCCTCCTGAGGTAATAAAACATTATGGTGAATGAGAAGTATCCAGCATTTGTTTTACTGTAAGCATACAAAATAAAGGACCTTTGGAAGGGGGGAAAAAGAGCCCTTACCTCATGTCTATCATCAAAGCATGCATCTGTTCCTGCGAGGGAGAATTTAATGTTTCATTATAGTCACTGAACTTTTATCATGGAAATATCAATTAGCTGGTGGTATAGAAAATGGTTTACGACACCCATGTTACCATTGGTGAGGCTTTGATGAAGAAAGAGGGCTAGACAGGCTACCTCTCTTTTTAAAAATTGTTCTTCAAGAGAACACAGACCATCAAATAATTGTCTATGTAGGATTTGCTTCTAGCTGTGGCAATGCAGGGTATAATCAACGTTGTAGGTGTGTTCAAAGCATCACTTTTCTATTTTCCCAGATCAAATATTAATTAATCCTATTTATCACAGGACTACTTTCATCACAATTAATAAAGTGCTGTAATAAATAACAATAAGCTCTTGGTAATCTCATTTATGAAACTGAGTTTCCAGATTTTAAATGTAAGGGCTAGATTCTGCCTTTGAATAAATGTATGTACCTTGCAGGATCACTTCCAAAATCATTTTGTGCACAAGATAGAACTGTAAGTGATGAATCAAGTATGAGTTAGTCTCTGCTTAGATTAGCAGTGGAAATGGTTATTTGTAGAATTGTATCACAATTTCTATATGTGTAATGTGGTAATAGATATAGCATCTTTTCTATAAGTAATCCATGACTACCTGTGTAGTCTAAGCAAAGTACTGTAGGATAAGTCATGAGGGGTTTGTGATGCTCACAATGATAGTGCATAGCTAAGCGGACTCCATGCCTTTCCAGCAACAGCGTGTCCGCGGCACAGACTGAAGGGTTTAGAAGAACGGCACAAAAAAGTGTCTGTTTGTTTGGGACAAGAAGAGAGGGGTAGGAGCACGTTGCATCATGGGAGGACGACAACCTTCCCAGAAGTCTTTGCGTCTAGTTGCACTGTGGGATAGTTGCCCATGGTGCACTGCTTTGATTGTCAACCCAAACACGGCTAGTGGGTACACAATATGCGATGCAGTGAGCGTGGTGTGATCACGCTCCTGTGAATTCTAAACTTCGGCAGCTGAAAGTTGATTTAAAATAAATCAACTTCACTCAGCAGTGTAGGCATACCCTGAGTTTGATTTAGTGAGAGACTACAGCAAAGCCCGCTGGTAGCACTTCTTAACTGCTTGTCGTTGTGCACAAGAGGGGGAAAGCACCATTTCTCTCTATTTCTGTCCTGTGATGGAGGGAGACCGTCTCTCATGCACTTCCAATGGGTGCTGAATCAGGGCACCAGTTCTGCTTATTTTCTTCTGTTTGCATGCTGAGTTTTCTGGTTCTTCTCAGAATGGAAGCACTGATGCTAGGCCAGGAAGCAAGGAGTCCAGAAATGAGAGGTGGTTTTAATTCAGTTCAGAGTACTTCGAGTACCCTGTTACTTCAGAGAGAGTGTGAATCGTCTTCGTTATTTGTCATGCAGAGGAGCACCACAGTTAATAAAAAGCAGATGAGAAAGCAGTGACAGGCTGAAAACAAAATAACTTTTTTCCCAAAATATCTTCTAAACCAAGACAGCTCCCAAGAGTTGTCGTTTCAGGAACACAGAATCACTTGCTCTAAGTCAATACATAGCTTTTTAATGATTGTGGATTCTGTATACTGAAATAAAAACACTTTACAACACTATGGGCTACACTTAAAGCTACACCTCTGATTTTTCTGGCCAGAAAAAAGTATCCCAAAGTGTTTGCTCATGAAGAATGTCCTGCATGAGGATGTGAGGGATTTGCATGCTCAATGTAGGTGACTTGACTCTGTTTGCATGCATAGAGACAGGTGTGCATACAGTTTTGTAATTGCACATATTTATGCAGGTGCCAAAGATGATTTGAAACTGGTAGAAAAATTACCACAAGAGAACTATGCTTTTCTCTTATGGATTTGTAATTTATAGTGGTCACGATACATTTTAAGGAGAGATTAGTCCCTTAAATGACAGAAATGTATGTAGCTGAGTTTGTCATAGGGAAACAAGTAGACATGAACCATTGCCTTCCCAAAATTATCTTTTGCACAGTATGAAATTTAGTGTTATGGCCCTGTTATTGATTTAATATTTATGTCTTTGGGTATTACCTTTATGAAGATATAATTTGAATAGCAAATAGAGGGTGGTCAAGTTTTGAGTAGATCCTGTGCATCACTGGCAGACAAGTTTTAGGAACATAAGCAGCATTCTGTTCCCTTAGTAAAGGCAGGTTGTTATTTTCATCTGATAGCTTTTTTTGTTTGTTTGTTTGCTTTTTTGAAGTCATTTCCCTACTATTTCATTTTGTGCTGTTCCAGTTCCTATTTTGTGGTACTAATCCTGAAACTGACAAATATCAAGATTAGCTTTTCCTTTGGTAAACTCAAGAGGATCCATTTTGTTGCGAGGTAGGAAAAAATATTGTAGTGTGCCATTTTGTAAGGTAAGGACCTGGAGTATAAATTACTGTTAAATAGGCTGTTGAGAAAAAGAATTGGAAAGGTAAAGTGGGAGGAGAGATTGAAACTTTTAAGAATATCCTGTGCTTTGTCTCTCCCCCTTTTTTTTATAGGTACATAGAATCGTGGAAAAATAGGACTGGAAGTTACCTCAGTAGGTCATCTAGTCCGGTTCCCTACACTCAAGGCAGGACTAAGTAATAACTAGACCATTCCTGACGGGGGGGTTGTCTAACATAGTCTGATCTGAAGTTCTCTTCTTGTACTTACATAGCCAGGGTACCCGGGTACTTGACTTTGTTCTTTCCTTGGTATGGCAGAGCCTGGACTATGTCTATTTGCTTCAGAAAACAGGAATATGTGGGATATTTGCCTGTAAGATAAAGAATAAATGTATTTTTCCCTTTCTCTTCTTCTACAGCTTCTGCAATTCCAGATAATGGAAGGAGGTCCTGTCTAAAGCTTAAAGTCTTTGTGCGGCCAGCAAGTAAGTTCTTTAGATCAAGCTTTAGAGGGTGGCTTTCTAGCGCATGCTTTACTGTATGTTCTGGTAAATAGCAATAAACCTTTTTTTTTTTTTTTTTACTGTTAAATCTTGTGTGGTATTTGTTCTGTACAGCAACATTTGTGTTTCAGTTTTCATCATATTTTCTTATCATTCTTCATAAAGCTTTTTGTTTTATTACGTAGCAGTTGCTAACTTGTTGTTTCTTAAATTGTTGTACAAATGGGTGACTATACTGGCATTTGGACAAGTGCCGCAGACTTTAAAATATAAATATATATATATAAAAAATAGAGAGAGAAAAGATAGAGAGAGAAAAAAACGGAAAGTGGGGAGTTTAAGGGTGTTTCACTAACATATTTGGCTGTTATCTCTATTTTTGTTATAGACAGCTGTATGAAAACTATAGGTGTTCATGATCGTGTTTTCGATGTTAACGACAAAGTAGAAAATTCATTAGAACCAGCAGGTTAGTATGCTTAGAGAATCTCTTTTAACAAATGCGTCTATCCCTCTGGTGCTTCAGTACTTTTTTTCCTCTTTCTCTCCGCATGCTTTGCATGGTATAATTGCTCTGCTTTGGCTTATTATAGCAGTGCTAATATTGCTTATGGTATACCTCATTCCTCCAGTATCCTTGTGTAATGCATGAGAGGCAAAATGTTGCTTTTTTGTGACATATGGTTTAATAAAATGCAGCACCTGAATTTAAAATCTCCAGCAAAGTTTCCAGAAGTCACTGTCTGTTCTGTCCCGCACCCCGAGCACGTTGACAGACCAGTCTATTGACTAAATGGGTCCAGAGTTTTAGAAAGAGAACAACTATATGGACTATAAATACTCTGATTTCATGTGGCTTGTATGCACATTTTAAAGGATTTGGGTCACTGCTTATTTAATACTAATGCATGTAATTGATTAAAAGTTAGTATTTTCCTAAATAATTCATTGTATACTTGGTTAGGCAAAGTGTTACTGTTATAAATTTTCCCATCTAGTTTTTATAAAAGAATTTTACAATAGAATCATGTCACAATCATGTAACCTTCTGGTCCACATATAGGATTAAATATATTCTAAAATCTTGTGGACTTTCTTTGTATGAAAGGGCGGTAGCCTTAAAAACATACCATCAAGTATTTTCTGTACCCTCCTGCCCAAGTGCACAGCCAGCAATAAGTCAAATTAATGTCAGCCGTGGGTGGGTGGGTGTGTGCACGCACGCCTCAGCTCAGGCATAGATTTAGACACTTGCTTAACCTTAAGCAAATGACTCACCCCACTGACTTCAGTGGGGCTACTCATGATTAAAATTAAGTGTAAAGGCTCTGGAGAACTCAGGCCTATATTTGAATTGCATAGAGACATACATGCATGCACTGCTCGTTGAAAATGTGTCATTAAGCACGCTATACAAAAAATGACACATGCACACTTTTTGATGCACACTTCAGGGAGCACACTAGAAGAACCTCTTCCTTTTAGGTTGCTTGAAAAAGAAACGTCCCTTTGATATGAAGCAATAAATTAATTTTTTCTTGCTCTGTTTTGTACCGGAATATCTTTGGTGATACATTCAGCTGAAATAGATTATTAGGCAGCAAAAGAAATAAGACTTGAAGAAGTTTACCAGTCTGAATGATATGCCTCTAGGTATACACTGTCTTTCATTATTTTTACTCATGAGGCTATTCAGGGCTTTGTGAAATGAGTTGATTTTGTGAACTTCCTAGATTCTCTAAACAAATGAGAATTTAAGTGCATGGTGACTTCAGGCAATGTATATTTGCACAATAAATTTGTAGGTTTATTTTCTAGAGGAGACCACTAAGGCAATATCTCCCTAACTATACATAACCTAAGAATCTAGAAGCCCCTATGTGTTTTCTCTTGGTATGAAATGTAGGGAATACTGGCGAAATATGTACACTCTTTGTTAATGGTTTGCAGCAAAGACTTCAGTCTGAGTGAAACAAGTAACAAAGAAGTGCTTACAGTAAAGATAGAGGGTCTGATTGTCAAAGGTGCTGAGCACCTGCAGTTCCCATTGATTCTGTAGTGCCTATCTAGCACTGTAACAGACGCAAATCATTAGAAGACAGCAGGCAATGGGGAGAAATGGTGGACATCCTGCAGACTGAGATGAAGTAGAGTGATGCCATTAGGACGCAAGACGGGCTTAATAAGACGTTTATATTTAGAACACATCAGTTACCTTACCAAAAATCTCCCATCCCCAAGAGAATCACATATGCACAAAACTATTTGAGCAATCACCATTTGACAATTAACCATTCCCAGATCTGACAGTTTGCTGACTTGCTTCTTATTAGGATGTAAGACAGTGGATCTTGTGGCATGCTGTCTGCACTGTGTACTAATTTACCTGTCCTTGGAATGCAATTGTCTGTTTTGTGTGTTCTCACATTGTCTGCCACCATATTCTGTCACAGAAAGGCCCGAGGGTTGGGGCAGGTCAGGGGCACAGTGCACAATAGCCTATCACTATATATCTAGAAATCACTCTTGTAAAAGTTGGGCACTTGTGTGATGACTCCTGGTTTCAAATAGTTTTTGTTCACAGTCAGATGCCAATGAAAAGTCACTTCTTAATTTCAGAATTTGGGTTTTGTAAACTTCTGAAGTCATAAAATTTATCAAATTCAAAAAAGGCAAAGTTAAAATAAATTCTTCGCTCAAATGAATTTACAGCTCTGCATTTCAGGACAGCGTTAGGCCCCCAGGGTATAATTTAAAGTCATGATATCTAGAAAATTCTTATTTAAGGTATTGTACTAAAGTGTGGTTGATTTCCATTTCCTGCCCTCTACGATGGTAGTGACATTCTAGTGTTTGCCAGTGAGGTATTAATCTCCTAGTGTAACTTTCCTTTTTGTTAAAATAAGCCAAACCCTTTCCCCTAAGTGTTCAAGATTTGTGCAGGGTTTTAACTGCACAAATGCAATGAATAATAATATTTATAAAGCTATATGGGAACCACATATAAAAAGTATGCTCTGCTGTATGAGTGCAAAGAGACCTGGGGATCATCTTGCCAAAAAGCCCAGATGCTGCTTTGAAAAAAAGTACCCATTAATGTTACATGAAAAAGCAGTTCTACTCTGAAAAGCAGCTTTATAAAAATGGCATCTTAGGGTCCTTCATTTATTCAGGCTCAGGGATTGCCAAACCAGATTTGTTCTCTTTACAAGTAAAACGGTTTTTGTTTTGTTTTTAACCAAATTGCTGGTGCTGCCCTCACCGTAGGACCTGTAACTGCCATTCATATAATCACCACTAACAAATTCTGCCTTTATTATATTACTTATGTTACATGATGAAGGAACAACCACAGTCTTTCATTCCAACTAGAGTCAATGGGAGGCATGCCAGAGTAGTGACTTCAGGACTGGACTGAACCAAGCAGCCCTGTTTCATGGGTGTGAGTGAGGCCAGAATTTCATGCCAGTGATGAGGATACGTGGCAGTACAGGGAATTATAGGGGGTCCAGGAAATGGAATTTGGTTTGCAGTTTCATTGATGAAACATGAGATAGAAGAGAATCCATTTCATTCCCCCAGGGTTTTGGTTTTGACAGCAGTGAGTCAGCTTTTCCTCTACACTGAGCAGATAGGGACTCTGAATAGATACTGGTAGCAGATCTGATGACAAGGAAGACCTATTCTTACACAGAAACTTTTCAGAGTATTTTCTCAAATAATTAAATAATAAAAAACGAAAGGCTCTTTCAAGGAATTTTCCTCCGGGGCGGATTGGCAG
>VOCS01058193.1:0-17912 GCA_007922155.1 Mesoclemmys tuberculata | reverse complement strand
ATTGCTCCAGTGTACAAGGTGGTCCAGATCTTCCTGAATAGCATCCCGGTCCTTCTCCGTGTTAGCAATACCCCCCAGCTTCGTATCATCCGCAAATTTTATTAACACACTCTCGCTCTTTGTGTCAAGATCAGTTATAAAAAGGTTAAATAAGGTCGGTCCAAGAACCGATCCTTGAGGGACTCCGCTAGTAACCTCCTCCCAGCCTGACAGTTCACCCTTCAGCACGACCCGCTGTAGTCTCCCTTTTAACCAGTTCCTTATCCACCTTACAACTTTCACATTCATCCCCATCTTTTCCAATTTAACTAACAGTTCCCCATGCGGAACCGTGTCAAACGCCTTACTGAAGTCGAGGTAAATTAGATCTACCGCATTGCCCTTGTCTAAGTAATCCGTCACCTTCTCAAAGAAGGAGATCAGGTTGGTTTGGCACGATCTACCTTTAGTAAATCCATGTTGCAATTTGTCCCAATTACCATTGACCTCCATGTCCTTAACTACTTTCTCCCTTAAAATTATCAAAGCGCTGCATAAGTGCTGCTGTGCCTCAGTATGGAACCTAACAAGACCACAGCCAAGCTGATGTAGTTCTTCTGTCATGAATTAGACAACACGGCAGTTAAAATCATAACAATGTGGGAAGTAAAAGACTGTACTCCCTAGCCACTTGTGTCACTTAATCCAAAAGGTATGATGTGTAAGAGTTTTTAGTCTTTAATGAACATCCCAATCCAATTATATTCCTCTTAGAATGCTCAGCATTATTACTCTTGGTGAGCTTTCCTTTCACTTTTGTTATGACACTCAAATTAATATTTCCAGTTTAAAGGAACCCAATTTAATTAAGCCTTGTTAGAAGTAGATCTTGCTTCTGGTCTTCAGATCTTATAACTTTGTAAATCTTTTACATCAAAGTCAGCAAATTTGGATAGATGCATATGACTTCCAGTACAGTGTGCTGTACTGTACCAGAGGTTGGTATGTTTATGAGCTGTAGGATCAAGTAATATATTAGCTCCAGTACTTAAGCAGAAGATGGATTCAATCCTGTTACATTTAATAGCACTAAACGTCTTTCATGTAACAAAAATTCTGAATGGATAGTCTGAAAGATCTCAAAGTGTCTCTTTATGAAAGGTAGATTTAATCAATGTTTTGCTTAAATATCCCAATGAATAACAGTGCTCAGAAATTTTTCTGTGAAGGCAGGAATTTACCATTTGACGGCTGTAGTTTTTTCCTGTCTAAACAGCATATTTTTAAGATTTGTGGTTTACCCATGTAGAATTCAGGGGGCAGATGCTGACTCCAGTTACACAAATGTAAATCCATAGTAATCTTATTCAAGTAAATGGATTTCTACTGGCATAGCTGCGACCAGAAGCTGTCCCATGCTATCTATGGTAAATCAGAATATATCCTGTAGGTGGCATAATTACTAAAGGTCCCTTCTCTATATGTTCTCTGTCTCTCACCTCCTGAGAACTCAATCAAGAGAAACTGGACTTCTAAAGATAGATATTCGGATGTGTTGTATACTATCCTCCTTTGCATTTCTCCTCATAATGAAAAATTTCCTTTCACTTAGGTAAGTAAAGTGCCTTCTTGAAAGGACATAGTATAACTTGGAATTATTCAGTTTACTTGGCTCATTAGTTGCACTTTCCCCTGACTTTCCTTTTGACACAATTCCCTTTAATCACCTATTGTACACTAAACAGCAAACTCAGCCCTTTGCATACCTTACAGCAAATAACCCTTTCAATCAGCAGGTAATGCAGCTGTTCCTGAATTACTGCTCAAATATCTTCAGCTTCCAGCCCTCCAAATCTTCTGATAAAACCTTGGGGGAGTAGGATTTGTTTAGTCCAAAAAGAATAAGAGAGAATGGAAAAAGAGCAGGAGAGAGAAATTCCTCTAAGAAAACAGAAACTTTAATTATTAACTGCTTGGCACATAACATTAGTCAAACGTAAGATTAACAAGGATTTCTCATCTTCCACTATCAACTGTCAAGGCTTTGCCTTAGGTAAACCTTTTCCTTCATTAGATCCCGAGAAGCATAATTTCAGATCCTTAGAGTAATGCTGGGTCATTAAATCAATTAAACCTAAATATAATTTGCTATGTGATGTAGGCTTAGTGCTCGATTATCTTTGTAAAGTTGATAACAATGGCTCTTTGAAAGATTTACCAGAATCAAAGGAGTATAAATGACATACAAAGGGCAACCCTTGCTCAGTTATTTTCACTAGATCACTTTTTATCCTGTTGACGTCAGTGAAAGATATCAATTGTTAAATATTTTTTTAAAAAATGTATAATATTCTAATTAGTATGCTACTCTTCCCAGAATGCCAAATGTAAGGATATTTTTGGGGCATGGGGATGAGGGAAAAGCTATTTGGCTGTCACAGATTTGATCAGGCTCCCCCTGCTGGCAGCTCACTAGCACTGTCCTCCAAGATACTCCTGTATCTCAAACACATCCTCTCCAAGGACTCTACCTAAATATGTGAACATTCTCATTTACCTGGTTGGCCATATGTTAAGTGTAGCATACTACATAAAGACACTTGGCACAAAATTCTAAAACCATTGCTCTTTACTTAACAGATAAAGCACCATACAGATCATGTAGAAAACATAAAACATCCTGAATGCAATGCCCCTCACTTCAGCTCACTCTTCCTTTGGGAATCCCTGGGGGTTCATTTGTTTTCCAAAAGGCAGAGTTCCTTCTACCTCATCAGGCTCCTACATACAGCTTCTCTCAGCCTGAACTGGTGAAAATGGCCAAAGAAATCAGCTCCTCTCATTTCATAAGCTTCCAGACCCCCTGTCAGGTGACTTCCTGGTCAGTCTCAACAGGTGAAGTCACTGCTAGGCAATCTCACCCCTTCCAAACTAGTTTCTCTGGGCAGAGGCTGGCCTTTAGTCTAAAGCAATTACATTTCAGTGGTCAAGCACTTAAGTCAATGAACCTCTTTTGTTAGCCCTCTGCCACTAACCTTCAGAAGGCAAAAGCACAAAGAGATGGGCAACTAGCCCTAGCAGTCAAAAATGGAGTTTGCAGCTTGGTAAAGATATATAAGCTTTTGTCTACCTTAAACATACTTGAACTAGTTCTCATTGAACTAGCATGCTAAAAATAGTACCATAGTTGTGGCACGGCTAGTCACCCAGAGCAGCTACCCCATGACACTGCTTACCACTACCCATGCTACCCTGGCTACACCTTTCTTTTTGGTGTGCTAGCTCTATTAGAGCGAGCCTGTGGGTATGTCTCTGGAGCGGAGAATCACACCCCTAACTCCAACTCTCCAACAGAGAGTTCATAATCTCACACACACGAATTATAGAGATAGATATCGCAAATCGTCACAGTGGCTTTTTCACGTAAAATATGCTACATTAGAATACTTACTCTGATAATGTAGTGCACATTCGAGAAACTTTGACAGGCACATGGAATTGACCAGGTTTTGAAAATCCGAAGAAGGCACAAGCTGATATGCTAATACAAGTTGCACATAGCATATTGTATTATTATATTTCTCTGCATTTTTGTAGACTTGAAAGAAAGTAGATGTATAATATAAGTTAGCCAGTCACTTTGCCCTTGCAAGACTAGGATGTCTCAAAACCCTACGTGGGTTCCAATGTGGGGTGGTAGGTGACAACTAAGGGTGTACAATAAGAGGGGGGAGGCAGTTATTTCTGTACCACCCATCCACTAAACTTTCTCTGGAACACTCCCAAACCAGCATCAATTTCCTGAACACCATGATCAGCTTCAACAATGGAACCCTATAGCAACTATATACAGGAAACCCACAGATCACCACACCTACCTTCATAGATCCAGTAACCAGCCCAAACAGACCAAGAAATCTGTTATCTACAATCAGGGACTCAGATAATACAGAATAGGCTCTGAGGACAAAGTCTGGGATAAACACTTTAACATGCTTAAAACTGCCTTCACCAAACAAGGACAGTTCCCCAAAGACGTAGACTACATCATGGAATGGGCCACCGAAATAGCCCAAGAGAACCTGCTCCAGCACAAAAATAAAACCATCTCCAACCACACACCCCTAGTCGTCACCTACAACCCCACATTGGAACCTTTATGGAGTATCCATAAGCTACATAAACTACAACTCATACTCGATGGGGACCCCATCCTGAAATAAATCTTTCCTGAATCCTCTCTTCTGGCCTTCAGACAACACGTTAACTAAATATCCCAATAGCAACTACATGGGTGAAACCAGACAATCACTACACTCTCAAATGAACTCACACAGGAAAATAATAAAAGACAAAACCCCCACATCACCTGTGGGTGAACACTTTTCTTTGAGTGATCACTCTATACCTTATCTATCAGTCCTCATGCTCAAAGAAAACCTGCACAATACTTGAAAAAGATGAGCCTGGGAACTTAAATTCAAACCTTTGTTAGATACTAAAAATCATGGATTGAATACAGACACTGGATGTCTGGCTTATTACAACAATCTATAACACACTAAACTCCCCCAGAGCTGCTTTCCGGACCCTTTCTTTCTTTCCTACATCTGTGGGTGTGTTAACAGGCCACTTCACTTTGAATGGTCTCTTGAAATATATGTTAACTACTTATGCTAGACAATCTGTTCCACCTTGTATTTAGCTGAAAGACTCTGAATAAGTTTCCCAGACCTGAAGAAGAGCTCTGTATTAACTCAAAAGCTTTTCTCTCCCATGAAATAAACTGATCCAATAAAAGATATTACCTCATCCACCTTGTCTCTCTGACTCTAAGAAGGTCAGTTATGTGACCCTAACTTCAGTCGTGTTTTTCACTAATTATAAAGTGTTGTGTTGACTTATCAGGCCCTTTAAAAACAGGAATGAGTTTAGCTTTGTGAATTACTGACTCCTGCTCATGTAGTTGTCATCTCGCCCAAGTCTCCTTGTATCTTCAGTTCGGATACGTATCATTTTGGGTGACATTACGTAGTTAAATTAGAACCATTGATAGTAGAGATTGGAAAAGCTGTATTAGGTCACCTGCCCACCCCCCTGCCAACGCAGGATTGTACTTCATAGTAATTTCTCAAGGAGGACTCATTGCCTATTAAATATCTTTCCCTTATTTAAATTAAAGGCAGATTTATTTTCATCAGCTTTTAAATTATTTAATTAGCATCCTGCAGGGAGGGTTAATTTTCAACTGTACTTATTATTAATTTATTATTTATTATTGTTGTTGTTGGTGGTGGTGGTGGTGGTGGTGGTGTAAAATGTCTTGAGTTCCTGTTAAGATGATGCAAATGTTTAAATTGCTTTTAGCACAAAGTGCACATTGTACATTTGCACATGAAGGGTCAGGTCCTTTCAAACAAAAAACTCCTATTGACTTCATCATGCAGTCGTTGTGTATTCACGTGTCAACCTTTTTGTGTAACAATTCAGTTATACCCTAACAAGGCATTTTTTCCATTAGTCATGAACTATAGATTATTACTTTTTAATCTGCTTATTCAAGACCCAATCCTGCTTCTATTGAAGTTCTGATTCTGACTTAGATGGAAAGTAGATTGGGCCATAATTTAGGCCGAAAATTTTTCTTTTTTGGATCTGACGTGAGGATCTCTCACCTGCAGCATAGACTTTATTGCACATTCTGCACTTGATCCCCAAATAGAATTTCTGTGGAGATTATATTCACTTGGTGATAGAATACGCTCCAGCAGCTTTAAACAGTGGCACATAGTGATCACACTGAAAGGTCTCTTTCTCCTTGAGAATTATCACCAGTTACAGAGGTGTTGCCATTTGAAGCATAAGAAAGCTCTGATACAATTTTTCAAAGTGGCAGGAATGTTCAAAGTGTCACCACTTGCACATAAAGGCTTTGTCTCTTTTCAGTGTGCTCCTCATCCTCTCCACTCTACCCAAGCCATGCACCTGACCACCCTTTTGCTCCCTCCACTGTCACTATCAGTGCCATCTTATATTTCCCCCTCTCCCTCCATGGTTGAAGCGCCCTTTCACGTGATTCCTCCTAATAGCACACTCCCCGCTAAAAGGCCCACAAGACCTAGTTCCCTCAATTCTCCTCAAAGTAACAGCATCTTAATCTGCATACATAAAGAAATAACCTCTCAGGATGCATGCACTGGTAACCAAAGCAACATGATCTTGTTACCCTTCCTTTTCTCCTGAGTGTTTCTAATCAACTCTTTTTGTCATGTTTTTTTAACTTAGGTTTAGATCATGCTCCATTGTAAAGCTAATGAAAAAACTCAGATTGACTTTAATATGAGTCAGCTCAAGCCCTTAGACTGTAAGCTGTTTGGATGATGAACGCTGTCTTTCATTGTTTGTATAGTTCCAGACATATATATTCCACTGTTCAAGTAATGCACTTGACTGAAACGCCACTATAGATCTCAACTAACAAAAAAAGTACGCTGAGCTTTGCAAAGCAATCTGTGGAATACGGATGGTCTATTCCCATATATTTTAGTGGGAATTGGATATTCAAATCTCATAGACTATAAATCAGAAAGGATCATTATGATCACCTAGTCTGACCTCCTGCACAATGCAGGCCACAGAACTTCACCCACCCACTCCTGTAATAGACCCTAACCTAAGACTGAGTTATTGAAATCCCCAAATAATAATTTAAAGATTTCAAGGTCTCTAAATCCAAAATAGCTTTTAAAATCTCAGCCATAAACCACAGATACTTATAGCATATGGTATTTCCACTGTGCCCATTCTGAACTAGCGATGGATTACTATGTTAGCTTCAACACAAAGTAACGGAAAAGAATGTTTCAAAGACTGAATTTCAACAAAGGAGCTGAATTAAGCTGTGCATTTTTAAAATAAACTTTACAAAAGAACGACAAATCCTGATAACTGCCATAGTGAGGCTCTTCACAGCCTCAGTCTCCATCTGTCATTTCAGTGGCATAGGCACTGAAGCAATTTATTGTGTCAAAAGTTCAAGCACCAAAGAAAAAGAGGAACAAAGACAAAATGGAAAAAAATCTGAGGCCCAGGAAATGATGATAATTTCCAGATACAATACTGCAAAAAGTAATGGCAATGGTGGAATCCTGAGTGTCACAGTACCTGAAGGTCAAACAAGGAGTTCTGATCCCCTTGGCACCTGGTAACTTCAGCACTAGCGCCCAAATACTTTACATTTAGGAATTCAAAGTGACAACACTGTAAAAAAACCACTGGGTTAGCTCTGTCTCTGTGCATCACTGAGCATGATTGTTGTTGTAACCTTCTCTGCCTTCACTGCGTATGATGAGTTAAGGCAGTAGGTACAAAGGAAGTGGGATAAAGTTTCAAAATATTCTACCAGAAAAAGGGAAATTAAACCAGAAATCACCATGTTAGAAACTATCTGGCCCAGAGAGCAGTTGATCATTACCTGAGACTGTCTCAGTTAAGCTACCACCTGAACCATCCTACCTTTGTCCACCCTGCAATCCACATACATTTAATCCCTTATAACCCATTGTTGATTTATCTTCTCCATGAATTACAACATAACACCAATAGACAACCAGAGATATTCCAGCTACACTGAATGGTGGCTTCTGAAGCACTCAGGAAAACAGAATCAGGCAGATTGGGAGAGATTGCCAGAAAAAAAGGGAAGGGTTGATTCAGAACTGAAGAGGGTTAGATCCAGCTAGGGGCAGCAGCATGTGAGGAGAAGAGGATCAGCTTTGGGGTTACAAGGCATCAGGGGACAGAAAAGAAGGGTAACAACAGGGTCAGTATGGAAAGGGCATCAGGGAGAGTGGAGTAGCAGCAGCAATAATGAATGGATGAAGGGCAAATGAAGTAGCAAAAGAGGGGAAAAGTTGCAAGCTTTCAAAGACATGATTCCAGGTATGGACTTGAATCTATGTATTATATAAAATAAATAAGAGAAACATTAGTTTTGGGTTGCAATTCCATGTAAGGGTTGTGAGCACTTGTGCTTTACTGTTGTGATTTATAGCGTGAATAAAATGGGGGGGGAATAGAATGGCATCGACTAGGAATAATCGTTTATGGTTAAGGCCTTGGCCCTTGTTATTTATTTATTATTTGTATTACAATAATACCAGAAGGGTCCAAACAAGATCAGGACTTAAATTTCCCAAAGTGCCTAAATGACGTAGGAGCCTAAGTCCCATTTTCAGAAGTGACTTAGGCAGGTAGGGCCAGAGTTTTAAAAAGCATTTAAGTATCTAATGATTCAAATAGGTGCACACTGGGATTTTCAAAAGCAGTGGTCCTCAACCAGGGCTACACATATCCCTGGGGGTACGCAGGAGTCATTAATCAGGAATTAGAGCCAAGGGTCAAGACTGGATGTGCCAAGGCAAGGGCAAGACTGGGTCTAAGGCAGGAGCAGAGCTGGGAACAAGCTGGCATGGAACTATCACACCCATGGGCAAATGCTGTGAACAGCCACTGAACTGCTATTACTGCTGAGCTTGGGAGCTGATCTCCCGACTCTTCCAACCAAGCAGGCAGCCTACTACAGGCCAGCTACAAGCTCTGCTTTCAGACTGGCTCTTCTGCAGACCCTGATTCCTGAAAATGTATGCCATTAAACTTCGGAATTCATTGTTAGTGAACTTTCGTGGGCTCTCTGGAAGGTGTGCCCATTCATCTCAGATGATGTCAGACATACTTTTTAACATATATATATATGTGTATATATATATATATATATATAGAAAAAAGAAGAAATTGGGTCCAAAAAGAACCATTGACAGAAACAGAGACAATCATACTTCTCACAACTATGCATTTATAACCTCATGAAACACAAGGTTAGTCTGATTTATTAAGTAGCGACAAACTATTATTAGTGATAAACTAATTAGAGTCTGGCCTGCCACTGATACCCAAAACTCCTATTGACATGGGTAGGAGTCCCACATGAGGAATGAGGACAGGATCACTCCCACGATGCAAGGACCACTGCACAATTTTAGTCCCAAATAGGCACTGAGCAAGGAAACTGAGCAGAGCAGCCACAAAGGGGATCAGCTCACCCCTATGCATCACAGAAAGAGCTCTCATAAGCCAAAACAAAAGGTGATGATGGGAAAAACTGATCAAGGGAGGATCAATGAGATCCATATTTACAGACACCCAAAGGCTCCAACACCTCATGTAATCCCCTTTGAGTGGGGAGATTCCACCTCCCCAGCCCTACCATATCATTCTAACTACAGAGACCCTGAATATACTTAACATTTATGCCAGTGGACTGGATTTCATCTGCAAAGATTTAACTTTCCTCATCATTGGGACAATATACAATCAATAATAAGCAAATTCAAGGGAATGCAACCAAAAAAACCTCAGGAATGAACAATGTCCATTAAGCTTCCCTCCCCTTTTGCCTAAAGCTAGGAAACTGTTTGCACATGAGCTCTTTCATGTCCTGGATATGACAGTCCTTTTCATTATAAACTAATAAGTAAGCTTCTGAAAGGGCTGATTTTCTCAAGCAGCTATTTATTCAAGTAACACAAAATTATGTGCAAAGAAAAACAATATTAGCTTTGTGTTAACATTTATTGCAAAGCAATGAGATATAAGAAAAGAAGCTTGCTGCCAGCTCAGGAAAAGGGGCATTAATTAGATTTTTTTAATCTATCTGTTCACATGAGTTGATGTATTTCTTTTTTTAAAAAATTTGGAGGAAAAATTAACTCAATTTGCCTGAATTGTTATTAATTATTTTTCATGTGTCAAAAATGTGCTAGCACCCACACATTACAGAGAAAAAGGTGTGGTTCCTGTAATAATAGTTTACAATCAGACCTGATTCAATGAAACAAGGCAAAAAATAGTAGGGTAGGTTGGGAGGTTACACTATTTTTAGTTTTAGAAACATATGTCAAATGTAACCCACATCCCCTTTTTATATACAGTGCAACAGAGCTATCTTTCAGTTTAACCAAGGGTACATCAAACAAGGGGATTAATAGTTGTAGTGACAGACAAATTTGTCCAAGTAATATGAACCTGGACGGAGATGTGGAATAACTGGCAAATCTAAATTATAAATCATTTGCAATAAGAGACAGTGGATGTAACCCTCAATCCATTGAGTTAAATAGAAATTTTACCATTGATTTCAGTACATCCAGGATTTCACCCAAAATGTCACACAATCATTGAAATATAGAAATGTAGGGCCAGAAGGAACCTTGAGAGGTCATTAAGTCCAAACACCACACCTAGCCTCCATGCTGAGCTAGGAGCTCGTATACCTAGACCACACTTGATCAGTGTTTGTCCAACCTGTTCTTAAAAACCACCAATGACATGAATTCCACAACCTCCTTTGAAAGTCTATTCCAGTGCTTAACTGTCCTTATCATTAGAAAGATTGTCCTAATGTCCAACATAAATCTTCCTTGCTGCAGACTAAGAGAATTACTTCTTCTCCTACAATCAATGGTCATATAGAACAATTGATCACCTCCTCTATTTGAAGACTGTTGTCAGGTCCTCCCTTGAATGTCTTTCCTCAAGACTAAACATACCCAGGGTTTTTTTTAAAATCCTTCCTTAAAAGTCAGGTTTCCCAAACCTCTTATCATTTTTGTTAGCTTCCTCTAGACCAGTGTTTCTCAGCCTTCTTGATACCAGGGACCAGCTTGCTACCTTCCTAAACTATGACAGGGAGATCTCGGGGACTGGTGCCAGTACAAGGACTGGTAACTGAGAAACAGTGCTCTAGACTCTCTCCAATTTCTCCACATCTTCCTTTGAGTTTGGCATCCAAAACTGGACACAGTACTCCAGCTGAGGCCTCACCAGTTCCAAGTACAGCAGAACAATTACTTTCTGTATATGTCTTATACTGGAAGTTCCTGTTAGTAAACCCACAAATGATATCTGCCTTTTTCAAAATGACATCACATTTTTTACTTCTATTCAATTTGTGATCCATTGTAACTAGGGTTTCTAATTTTCAGTGCTAACCACAAATGCTGATAAAACACCCCCAATTAAAAAAAAAGAGAAATCAGTATTTATCCAATAAACAACAGAAACACACTGAAAATGGTTACTTGTATCTAAGGCCTTCTCTACAGAGTAATGATATACAGGTGTGTGATTTATAAAGAGCACTACAGTGTTGTGCATTAACTGGTCCATGTAGACCCCGCTGGTGTGCACTAAAGATTTCCTAGTGTAGTTTAACACAGTGCTGTTTGAAATATATCAAAGTGCACTAGGGACCATTACAAGAGATTACTCATTACAGTGTAGTGTACCATAATGATTAATGTATATAATATACATCATATATAAAGAGAAAGCCTCAAAAACCCAACTTTTGGACATCTAAATGAAACTCAAAAATTACTAAAAATAACCCCTAAAAAGGAAATGAATACTCCTCCCCCACAAAAGCCCTAAGTACAGCCCCCAGATCTTTTTCAGTATACTACTGCCTAGCCAATTATTCCCCATTTTGTATTTATGAAACTGATTTTTCTTTCCTTGATGTTGGATTTATCTTTACTGAATTTTATCTTGTTGATTTCAGAACAATTCGCCAATTTATTAATGTCTTTTTGAATTCTAATCCTATCCTCCAAAGTGCTTGCAATCCCTCTTCCCTGCGCCCCTTCCCCCAGCTTGGTGTCATCCACAAATTTAGTAGTGTACTCTCCACTCTGATGTCCAAGCCATTAATGACATTATTGAGTAGTATCAAATCCATCCTTTCCTTTAAATTATGTTAAAAAGTCATGGCCTAGAAATCATAATTAGAGCCGAGCAAAACTGGTGAAAAATGTTTTGTGAAAATGAAAGATTTGTGAACTTGAAGATATTCATGTTCCAACCAAAACAAAAACAACAATATATTATTCTCAATGTTTTGCTATCGCCAGTTGTAAGTGAAAGGCAAACAAAGTCTTTGTTGTGTGTACCATAATTTGAAAGAACAGCTACTTTGTTTTTGCAGGGCTGTTTTAAGAAAAAAATTACATTTTAATCTCAGTTTAGTCTCTCTGCCAAACATTGTCTTCAGACAATTCAGACAGATGAATGTAACCATATTACGCTGGATTAAACAAAAGGAATGATGCAACTTTGAATAAAGTCCAGAGAAGTAGAAATTGAACTATTCATCTTATGATCACAAATGCATTCTTCAGCTTCGTTGCAGCAAAGCCTCTACATAGCACTAAACATTGGAATCTTAACATTAAATGAAGGTGATAGGCTTCTGTTTTCTTCAGATATGACTGTAATCTAATATTTTGTTTTACCAAGGTAGAATAGTGAAACATCAATTGAAATCACAATGCATCTGGGGAATACTGAAGTAGTTTCCAAGCTCTTTGTGTACTTTCCTGTGAAAAGTTCAAGTTGCCCTTCAAATCTGAGTGGTTGAAATAGCTGTTGTTGAAGGTAAATCCAAAGTGAATAGTTTTATTCATAGTGCTACTTACGATTAAAATATTTACGTCTTTCCCTGATCTTAGCCACGTTTTAGAAAGCATATCAATTAAATAAAAACAATTGTTCACTACATACAGAGGCAAGCTAGTTGTTCTTCAACAGTGTCCTTTAAAATGGGAGCTTGTTTGAGAACCAAAGATTAGTTATACAGAAAAGATTTTCTATGAGCTGTTCCTATTTCAATAGACTCAAGGAACGGAAACTCAGCCCATGAGATAATGGTACTCAGAAAACTATTACCTCTGTGTGACTGGCTAGGTAATAAAAAATAGGACATTGGCTAAAAGTATTTAAAATTATAGTAGTTTTTAAAACAATGAAACAGTTAGGATTTTATGCATGCATTATTATTTCAGAGTTTGGTTTATAAAAATAATATTGATGGTATGTATTGTGGAACACATGATAGGTTGCTTGTTAATGAGATATGAATACTGTCCCATTGCCATAGGCAACGAAACAATGAATCCTTAAAATACAAAAAAAAAAAAAAATGGAAAGGCATAAGGTCTATTTTTTTTTTCATCTAACTCCACTGGGTTCATAAATTTTGATCCTTCCAGTTGCTGACCAAATCTTGTTGTTGAAGAAGTGGGTTTCAAATAAGAAGTTTCCCGAGGGAGTGTGTTCTCTATTTGCTAAGAGGGCAACATCTGTAAAAGCAGCAGACATTCCAAATCAGTTCTTGAATTCACTAGAATTCTATAGAATAGCACTTTTTAAAATAGTAATCTTCTCCTGGAATGTTTTCCATGTCAGCAAGAGCTGGTCAAAATTTTTCCATCAAAATTGATTTTTTCGGTGGAAAATTGGGTTTTTTCACAAGATGAAAACTTTTTTTGAAAGTGACTGCTTTTTGTGGCAAAGTTTTATTTTCCACTGAACAAACAAACATTTTGAAAACCTAAATATGTGGAGCTCGGGTTGTGAGCTAAAAACTGCAGTGTAGATGTTCAGACCCAGGCTGGACCCAAGCTCTGCAACTCTCCCCAATCAAGGGGTCTCAGGGCTCAAGCTCCTGCCTGAGCCCAAACATCTACACTGAAATTTTATAGCCCTAAAGCCTGAGACCCGCACGCCCATGTCAGCTGACCTGGGCCAGCTGTGGCCATGCCGTGAGTCTTTTACTGAAGTGTAGACATGCCCTAGGTGTTCTGATTCGTGCCAGGTGTTGCATTAAAAAAGCCAAGCAATCTCATTCTGCCAGAGGACAATTATTGCAAACCAGCTCCTGAATGGTTTCTGATAAAACCTACATGATGAACTATTGAACATTCAGTTCATTAACTGTCAACCAGCTTGACATCTCCATCTTTCACGCAGTACTGCAGAAAATCAAAGACCCACAGGGCCACACTTAAAAATCTTAAAGAGAAGGAACCGTGAAGGCTATCTTTAATGGAATGTAAAAGATAACAGTTGCCAGGCAGAAATCATGACAGAATGATCATTGCAATACTACATGTACCAATTAGACATGTGACTCCAGAAAATAATCAACACGGTAAATACAAGCTCAGGGAATTGCTTCAAAGATTGTTTTCTTATTCTGGTATTGTACTATGGTGTCTTTTAATGTCTTATTACTCTATATCCATGGATATGATAGATGCCGTGACAGTTTATAGACAGCTTCTTGCAACAGACAAATCTGAAAGATTATTCTTCATCAACCTAAAAATTCTGCAAGGCACAATTCTCAGACACTATTACCAGCATATAAGTGGAGGAAATGATTACTGTTCACTCTTTCTGGTGAGCAGCCTAGCAACATCAAAACACCCTAAAACTGTTATTTCTATATTAGGGAGGCTGCTTTCTCCTCGTGATGTGCACTTAAGTCTCTAGTTAAGACTAATGGAAAGTTCTGTATGCATATTAAAAAAGAAATTTACCCCTAGAGTCAGGCAAAAAGATGTTTTTGATGAAGTTTAATAGCTCGCTCTCCTTCAGCACCTCCAGCTTCTGATCTGATGACCTTACTCACACCGGGTAGAATCATACTCCAATAATATCCTCCTAGACTTCAGTGGGGCAGTTTGTAGAGTATTTAATATGAACAGAGGTATCAGAATCTGGCCCTAAGACAGTGAGTGGGCAAAAGGACATCTCATCATATATGCTACAAGAGACTAAAAGGAGCACAAGATGTTCCCTTATCCCAGTGCACCATACCTCTGGTTCCTGTGATTGGCACCCAGCAGGCCTTGCAAAGCCGAGGCATCCTATCCTCGCACAGGGGAGCAGAAGGAGGCCAAGAGTGGGTTGGGAGTTATGTAAGTGTAACCCATGTCTGCTTGGCGTGGCACTCTCTCTCACTCTAGTGGCACCTAGGACACCTGGCAATTGATGAGCCTACTGCAGCCTTGGCTAATAGAGATGTGTCTTTTAGCTTATGCAGCAAAGGCTCCTGGGTTAAGCTCCAGACATCTTAGGTTTGATCCCAGCCAACAACTGGGGTCTGTCAGGGATCCTATGCTGCGCCAAGTATACATCTGTTGCAGTTTACACCTTCCCCAAAGCAGCGGGGAGACAGGGAAGGAGATTGTGACTTTCCGTGTCATGGAGAAATAGAATAATGTGCTGCCCATTCCTAAGGGCTAAATTGCACACTAATGAACTAGTTCGATATGACCAGTGTAACTATCACTGTATATTAAACAAATACAAATGATTAGTGACTTTTTTTCTTATTAAACCAATCTCTATTTTGTGCTTAAGGTTGTTTTCTTGAATATTATTTAAAGTAGCATTTTTAAATTATTCTATATTTAAATATTTGCTTTCTCATGAGCAGTTATTTTTATTATAAAAAATAGGTTTATTTGCCTTCTTTTAGTCTAGTGTGATAATTTATTTCTTAAGTTGGTTCCTTGTTCTTCTCTATGACTATAGAGATGAGTACGCTATTATTTTTGGAAAGGCTGCTTTTAATATATTTTCTTAGTACTTAGCTTAGTACCTTAATCTTTTTTAGAGGAGGTTGGCTGCTTTTTTCACTATGTATTTTTCCCCTGTACAATATGTTCTGTGCTGGTAGATCTGGTAGACATTAATTTTACTAAAATGCCTATTACGTTTTGCCTTTTTCTGTTTTTTCAATTAACTGCTAAAAAAATTGGTTTGCCCTAATAAATACTTTAAAAATTCCTCACCACAGACTCCCATAAGCAAATTGCCTTCAAAAACACCAAAAACCACTTTTCATTTGCATATTATAAATGAAAGGGAATAAAAGACAGTCTATCTAATAGATGTTTTGCAATTTTTTTCTTTAAATTTTAATAATGTAAGAAAGTGCACTAATTTTATATTACAAATGGAATTACAAGTCTCATTTATGTATTAGCCATCAGATTAACCAAGCAATTTCAGAGGAAGAGCTTAGAAATTTAATATAGAGAGTATATATCATTTTTGTGAATATTCATGTGTGAGAAGCTTAAGAAGACAGCAATGCATGAAAATGAAACCTTATGTTTGCAGTAACTGTCTGTGCCATCACACTGGCTGATATTTACAAAGGGGTATATAACCCATTCAAAGTGCTGTACACCACTTATCTACCCGTCTACCCGTCAGTTTCTAAGGTTGCTATCAGCAAAGTATCCAAGCACCACTTAATCTCCAAGGGGCAGATGTGTGGGCTGGCTGCACAGGAGGGAAGCCCTCTGAATCTCTGACCAGCATGCCAGTCACACATATGCCAACGTGGAAGATAAACTTAAAGACAGATAAGGAGAGAAGATGCAGCATCTGCAACTATACGGTCCCAGTTGCCCTAGCACTCTGGGCAAGTGAACTGGGTGCCTGCTTTCCCAGCTACGGCTCCTGCCATGGCCCTGATGCAGTGTGCCCCATAAAGGCTGATTAGTTGTTTTGTTGGAAGCATAGTGCAGGGGGCTGGACTAGATGACCTCTTGACGTCCCTTTCAGCTCTATATCTCTATGACTTTATTTAATCCTTGTTGTATGTTACAGCCTTCTATCATGTGCCCTAGTGACCACCCTATAGACTGAAAATCTACTCAGTTTGTACATCAGCTCAGTATTGGGCCTTTCCTTACTTAAGACTCTCAAATTGATTGTATGGTCAGTAGAGAGTACTACTCAGCATTGTATGTAGTACCCTCCATTAAAAATAGATTTAATTCTGGAATATAGGAAGGTAACTATATTTAGTACCTCAGGCTGAATTCTAGGCTCTGTAGGTCCTGCCGTTGTCTATATGCCCTTCTAACTAAGAATGATCTCAACCTAAATCAATTTTTTCCAAACCCAGCAACTTAGAGTGTATAAAGTGTGACCTGACCACCAGTTTTGACTTTGTCTTTTACAAAATAAAACATTGAACTAAAACCAATCCCAGTAATGCCCATCTCTATCTAAGACACATGTGCACAATGTCAAAGTATCTTCCATTTCTCTTCTGATTAGTGCTGCTCCCTAGGCCTCAAACCTCTCACTGATCTCTTCTGCTTTCCCTATGCCATATGTCATGCAGATGGAAGAAACAGGATATAGAGATACGTTTCTGTGGGGACTATGAGAAGTAGTGTAATAAAACAAGAGAATCATGAAATATTTCTAAACAAATTTTATCTCAGAAGGACAGAAAATTTCTAGGTGGGAACTTTCTGTGTTTGTGTGCAACCTTCTTGTGTACAAGATCTTTGACAGTGAACATTTTTCCTGGGCAGAACTAAAGAAAATATGGGTATCAAAGCTATAAAATCCTGATGGGAAGCATCAGGCTTTCATGTTAGAAATGAATTATGCTAAATCATGCCAAATCATGAAGTCTGCCCCTTTCTTGCAAATTTTCAGGAAAATAGCAACAGCCGAGCTAAAGATCAACTCCCACAATCTAAAATTGGTTGTTTGATTTTACAACAAACATATCGCCCACAGCAAATATTGTCTGAATAAGACGTGTGAGACGGAGATTAGGAATTGTAATTACTATTTACTGTGAATGTATGGTTCTTTTAAAATATATGAGATTTGATGTCACTGAAAGTAAGGACACACACGTGAACAATATACATTGCAGGATTCACGGGAGGTGATAAGCTTGTTTTTTTGTTTTAGTTCCAGTGCCAGCTCATAGGTAACATTTTCAAAAGGGCCTAAATTCCATTTTAAGAAGTGACTTTAAAGTCAGATTGTCAAAGGTATTTAGCCACATAAAGATGAAGGTAGCATTTAGTAGGGTTTTCAAAAGCATCAAAGCCACTTAGGCACCTAATTCCTATTGAAATCAAAGGCAGAAAGAATCTGGCCGTTGTTGTTATTCAAAAGAACTAGGTGTCTTCCAAACACAGAGGAAAACATAATCCCTAGTTAGGGTGACCAGATAACAAATGTGAAAAATTGGGACTTTGGGGGGC
>VOCS01058192.1:0-44040 GCA_007922155.1 Mesoclemmys tuberculata | reverse complement strand
TTAGGGTGACCAGATAACAAATGTGAAAAATTGGGACTTTGGGGGGCATAAGAGGGAACAGCTGAGTATATAAGACAAAGCCCCTAATATTGGGATAGTCTGGATATCGGGATGTCTGGTCACCCTATTTCTACTCCAAAAACCATATAATTAAATGTTTTTTGCCCTAACAGAACTCAAACACAGAACATTTGCTATTGTAAGGTAGGAACTTCGGTATTAATATTGATCTGAAGTTGGCACTTATATTTCTGGTGGATGGATTTCAACAGCTATCTACTCATTCTTGGATCTTGTACATTCAGACAGTAAAAAAAGAAACCAACCAACGAACTACCACAAACACTATAAAAAGCCTATATTTTGTCTCTGTTTTCAAACAAAAACAGTGTTTGTGTTTACTTCAGGCACAAATAGTGTCACCTGCTCCTCTTAGAACCCTGACATTTGGTTCTTGTTAAATGGACTTCTATTATCAACATCTCAATAATAAGGTATTGTACCCAACCACTGTTACCATGGATTCTAATGCACTCAGCATTCCACTAGGAATTTAGCACAGCATAACAATTAAGCATATTCCTATGTGAACTCTTGCCAAGTCTATTACCCCACACCCTGAATGTTTGCTACATCCTGGCGTAAATACTATTATTATTGCTAAATGTGTTTATTAATACATTTTAATATCGAGTTGCTATATAAGCGAATCAAATTTGCAATTCTAACCACAATGGCAGAGTTAATAAGAACTAGTCACACAGGCAAGCTGCGAAGGACAAAGAGATTCAAACATATCCCATACATTAGCTGGTCCTTGGTATCAGCTGCAGCAAAAGAGACTAATGACATCTATAAGTGGGAATAGGCAAAAACATGCAACCTTTTAGACCAGTCTAGGAGGCTGCTTCCTCAAAGAATAGAGGCAAATAAACTGGTGTAATGTATGCATTTTAACTATGGATTATTGTACTTAGAAGTAAACTTTGACCATGGTATACAGTTTCTATGTATGTGGCAGTGTGGATCTAGCCCAAAGGTCAAAGCATCTGTCAAGCAATCAACCCTAAAGAAAAACAGAGTGATGGAGAAAAGGAGAAGAAAAGGAAGCTATGGGGGAAAAGAAAGGGGAAGAAATAGGAGAAATGACAAGAATGACTGCTAAGAAATATTTTCCTATGCTACCGTTAATAAAATAAAAAATAAAGCCATAGAAAAGTTCACAACTGTTGTGCTTTCTTCCATCATTATTTCTCTTTCTTTCTCTCTTCTTTCCCATAACGTTTATATGACATTACACTTCTGCTCTATCCATGTCAGGGCCAAACCACTCCACTCCAGACAACTCTTCCATTCCATGCTGAGTTCTTTCTTTCCCACTCCTCATCTTAAAGAGAGGCTGTCCCTCTTCTTCCGACAACCTGTTTTCACAAGATCTTTTCTCCTTATCTGCCTCCAGGAGGCTAAATTTCCACTCTCTACATCCAGATGCTCATTGGGCTGTGAACTTCTTCTGAAGAGCTTCTTTCATTATTTCCAATTCCAGTGCTGTTCAGCAGTAGGAACTTCAGAGATGTGAAAATGTGAAAAACCTTTTCAAAATTTAACCAACTTATAATATCTCAAAAAGGAGAAGTTAACTCAAAAAGGAGAGTTAACTTCTGACATATTTTAAATTATTGAAACTGCTTTAACATTGTAGAACTCAATTTCTAACATCTCCTTGATCCTAGGGTAATGACAATTTAGTGTGGCTAGAGATATAGCACTTCTCAGTCAAGGGAAGATCCAGTCCCTCAGGTCGAAGGGGCTTGTCACAGAAATGAGCAACAGGCAACATGGCATAGAACTGAACACTACTGGCCAGGCATCTGCTGATAAGTCCCTGGTGCTCCTTCAGATCACCTCATGACTTAATAACAAATAGCTTTTATATGAGGCTTTGCACTTTCAAATCAGTTCACAAAGATTAATTCATCTAACTAATATGGCCTAAGGGAAGAGGCAGAAAAAGGACGTTATATGTGTGTGACTCAGACAGCATGAGAATTGTCTATTGCTCACTGTCTGGAAGCATAAAAGATAGGGATTGAGTCCGTGTGTAGTTTTAATCAACCACTGCACTGAGTGGGGAAGTGATAAGGGAGATAGCCAAACACTCCCTCTGAAGGGGACTGAATGTACCTTACTTTGAAAGTAAAATATTCTCTTTCTTACCTGTAAAAAATAATTAATGAGCAGCACTACATAATGAATGTATATATCAAACTGTGCTGGTACAAGTAATTACTTTAATGAATATCAGACCCTAAAATATTTCCATTCTGGGCATCTCTTTTAGTAGCACTCTATAAATCTGTTGTCACTTTGTAATCTTGAGGGAATGCATACATCTTAATAATCAAATAACTGAAGTTACATTGAAACAAATGTATGACTACAGTGTATAAATTTTATAGAGCTTATTCTCAAAACATCCTTTCTTAAGGTAGCAAAGTCAACACTGATCTGATTATGGTCTTCCCCCTACTTGGAGCTTTGAGGGCAGAATTCAGCCCTGTCAATCACTGGATACCACACTCCCACTGAAAACCAGCCAAATGAAATAATTTTACAGCTGTGATGAAAACCATGCCCATCCAACTGAATAAATTCTTACTTTGGTTAACACATGAATAACTTGCCTGTTGTGTGAATTTGTCTGTTGCAAAACATAACTTTGTTGTTCACTTAACTACTGAAGAGTGATCTCTTATTTTTCCCAGGGTGGTTGCAATTGTGGATCTTACTATTTGAAGAAAGAAAAATTTCCAGTCCATTGCAAAAAAGATAGCCAGGTCCTAATCCTTGGAGTATCCTGTCACAAAAAGGATCTCCATTAGTGTGAAGCGCTGGTTTTTGGTAAATGTCAAAACAATGCAATTTTGTGTGTTTACAAAATGAAGAAAGAAGACTGAGGGATCTTCTGAACAATACTATCTTAAGTTGGAGAAAAGGGATTTCCACCCAACAATGCACTAAGTATTAAAAATAAATCAGGAAAAGCATGTTTCTCTGATACATGTCTCAGTAACAGAAATGCCCTTTTGTGTAAAGGGACTTGCTGAAGTGACTGTATAGTTTCTCAAAAATGTCTGGTAACCCATCTTTGTGATTCAGCTACAATGATTTGCCATAGTTCTCCTGCGCTATTTTTTCCTGGGGTTAATAGATCTGGGGCAAAGGGAAAGGCATGATGAAGCAATTTTGGGTAATATATAAAAATGTGCCCAGTGTATCCGTATCATCCTTTTGTTACAGTCATAACTGGATGTAAGGAAACTTGTATGTTTTAACTTATGGGCATTTCCTCCACTTCCCTGACATGATTCTCCACAGGACTCTCACTTTTTTATTTATATCAACCAACTAAATAAATAAATGAGCTATTTTCTCATTAAAAAAATGGCTAATGATTCATTGAAATGTAGATTTATTGACTTAAGACTTTCAAAATTGCTTGATGTGTCAACTTTTTCATGTGATTTATCACATTAATCTGCAAATATATGTTTATGTAGATATGCATGTGTATATATAATTACTGTATTATCATCTTCTGTGTGTATTTATTAGATACATAAGCACCTACACTCTAGAAATATTTTAGGCAATGATTATGTAAACAATTATTTTTGTGTGAGCCTCAGTAAACTTGTCCGATTCTCATCATTGCTTTTTCTTCCTTAGCACTGTCTAATTCAAAAACTGGCTTTCTCTTCTGAAGTGCCATATTACTTAGATCTCCTTCACATCATTCCTTTAACTAAACTGCTTTTATTTGGACTTTCAGCCATGTCCTTAAAATGATTTTGTACCAACTCAAGTTAGTGTTATCATTTGATGGGGCCATATCCATAGCTGGCGTTAACCCTGACAGGTTCATTGATGTCAACAGAGCCACAACAATTTACACCAGCTAAGAATCTGGCCATCAATATGCCTGAACTGGATTATAAATGTCAGTGCTCATTAAATAAATGATAATAATAGAGATTTAATTTAGGGATCAATTAACCAATTCAGATCAAATGATAACCAATCTGAACCATCACCCAAAATTCAAAATGAAACTTTTTGCTAGAAGGCCAAACTGTGGCATTTAACCATTGGGTCAAATAAAGAGCAGTGCAGTGTCACACTGCACTATGGACAGCTCAGTGAGAGTGTGATGTGGTATTCACCCCACACCCAAGTGGAAGAGCTTAAGGGAGGCCCCAGAGTCCTACTATAACCTGTCCCGGAAAGGAGCAGTGGAGGTGTGTCCTCCAAGCAGGATAGAGAGAAAGTGTGAAGCACATCCAATTAGAGAAGTGCAGCAGGAAAGCAGCCAATCCAGGGCCAGCAGGCCCATATAAGCAGAGCTGCAGTGCAGCATAGAGGCCATTATAGAATCATAGAATCCTAGAATATTAGAGTTGGAAGGGACCTCAGGAGGTCATCTAGTCCAACCCCCTGCCCAAGGCAGGACTATCCTCAGCTAAATTATCCCGGAGAGGGTTTTGTCAAGCCTCAGCTTAAAAACCTCTAAAGATGGAGATGCCACCACCTCCCTAGGTAACCCATTCCAGTGCTTCACCACTCTCCTAGAGAAAAACTTTTTCCTAATGTCTAACCTAGACCTCCCCCACTGCAAATTGAGACCGTTGCTCCTTGTTCTGTCATCTGCCACCACTGAGAACAGCTTAGCTCCATCCTCCCTGGAACCCCCTCATTAGTTAAAGGCTGTGAAATTCCCCCTCATTCTTCTCTTCTGCAGACTAAACAGGCCTAGTTCTTTCAGTCTCTCCTAATAAGTCTTGTACTCCATCCCCCTAATCATTTTGTTGCCTTCCGCTGGACTCTCTCCAACTTGTCCACATCCTTTTTGTAGTGGGAGGCCCAAAACTGGACACAATACTCCAAATGCAGCCTCACCAATGCCGAATAGAGGGGAATAATCACTTCCCATGATTTGCTGGCAATGCTCTTACTTATGCAGCCCAATATGCCATTAGCCTTCTTGGCAACCAGGGCACACTGCTGACTCATATCCAGCTGCTTATCCACTGTAACCCCCAGATCCTTTTCTACAGAACTGCTGCCTAGCTCGTCGGTCCCCAGTCTGTTTGCTGCTGGGAGCTCAAGGAATGAGTCTCTAGCAGGCTGAGAGAGCTGTGGCACCACAGAAAGAGCAACTGCTGGTAGAGACTTGAGGGCAACAGCCCCCAGCTGGCTGATGGGACTGGGTAATTGGATGCCCTGAGGCAAGGGCAAAGAAGGTGCTGGTGCCACAGGGAAGAGGCCCAGGGAGACATAGCAGCATTGGGAGAAGTTAAAGAGTCACAGCAAGAGGCTGCTATCTATAGAGTGCCTGAGTTAGGACATGGAGTAGTGGGTGGTCCCAGGTCCTCTGACATGCCACTGAGGAAGTGGCTGGATTATTGTACAGTGATGCCCACCCCCTGAAGGGAAAAACACAGAGTGACCTAGCTGGAGGGCTGAGTAGTGAAGAAGCTGCCGCAGTTCTTGAGGCTGAGAAAGGGCCTGTGGGCTGGACAGAGAGCCAGAGCAATGGTGTTGAAACCATGGATGGGGGCATTGGCCTCAAGCGAACCTCCACAGTGATCAGGAGGAGGTGCCAGCCCAGTGGTAAGAGGTTCCTGCATGACGCAGGGATTGACCATAGGGAGAATGGCCCAGTATGCAGGGGAACTGTTCAGGATACACCATCCTTTCTGATGCTGCCACTTGTTTCCTGCAGTGTGGCTAACAAATTACCTCCCCCCTCCCCCGACAAGGTTCCTTCTCTTCCCTGTTTCCCTCTTCCCTTCACAGAGCCATGTACCAACAATGTTTACAAATGGAACAGCCCTTGCACTCCATGGTACTCTACTGAGTTCAGGAACTGCAACCATGAATGACCATTGCACGAGACCCGGAACACACTCACCTCCAGCCCTAGGTACCCACATAAATGCTTGTCCGAAAATAGTCCAATAAATGTTACTTGTTTTCAGTTTAAGACATCTCTGCAATTTTCTGGTTTCATCCAGAAATGCCAGCAGAGGTATTAAAAGATCATGAGAGAAATCATTTTTGCAGTACTCTCCACCAGACCTCTAATCTTGCAGGAAAACAAATTTGACAAAAGTTGAGTCTGGATGTAAGACCCAAGAGGTTCAGACAAATTCCAGTAACAAAATCTACAAACTTTCTGTAGTTCATCTCTCAGTGAATAATTCATAGCAAATAATTTAACTTAATGAATTCAGCCTTTTTCTGTTCCCAAATTGTCTGAGAGCTGTTTATAATTTTCTCCTCTTTATTATTAATTCAGAATTATTCACCAAACAATTGTGAGTCATTTGTGATCTGCTCATTCTTTTTTTCTCAGTATTCAGTATCTGGAAATTCAAGCTATGTTTTCTAGTTTTGACAAGACACATAGATCCATGATGTCATTTGTGTTCCTGGATCAGAGGAGCAGAACTCTTAGGTTCAGTTTTTAATTATGAAAACAGCTTTTCAATACTGCAAACATTTTGAGCAGATGCTAATGTATTCATCCCAACCTGAAACTAGTGAAAAATCAAAAACTGCTTTCAGTGTGAAAAAATTCCACAAAAGCTTACCGAACTCTTTGTATTTCATATTTTCAGGTTTGTACACAATATATTTTGCAAGAGGACTCTGTGAATTGCAAAATTTATTTTATACTCCCCAGGCCAATGCTTATATTTATGACATTCCTAAATATTACTGCTTTTGCACTCTTCAGTACTTTTTGATGACTTAATGGGAATACATCAGACTACTGAATTAGAATCAAATTCATCAGAGACAACCAAAAGCCATGGGAGAAGACAAAATAAACAAATAATTCAACTATGCCACCTTGAGGCACTGCTGCAGCTTCTGATAGAACTGAATTTCTCACCTCAAGGTAAGAAACTACTTTTTGTTCTTGGTCTATCTGAGATTCTATTGAGGATATAGCACAAGAAATTTTTTTACCAAGAGTCAAAACTGTACAGTGAGAGTGAAATACACTTTGATGGAGATGGCCAGTACTTATGCATCATGTAAGTTCCATTTGACCTTTAAAACAGTGGTGTAGCTATGGATGGGCCTGAAAGCAGGCCCATGCAATCGGTTGCAGAAGTTCTGCTGACGATGCGCCATTTAAGTTACTTTGGCAACTGGAGCATCGGGCAGCTTAGTTTCTCAGCCAGTCACTTCCTGAACATCCAGCTTCCGGTCATGTGGCTGGAATCCAGAAGTTTGGGAAGCACTTGTTTTTCAGTTGGCCCGTCCTTGTCATCCACAGGCCCTGCCAAAAAATCACTTCTGACTATGCCCCTACCCTAAAATGCATTTTAAAAGCACTTGTTTAGAGGTTCAACACATTATTGTCATTTATTTGCATTGTGGTAGCATCTAGGAGCTCCAGTCATGGATTAAGACTCCATTATGCTAAGTGCCAAACAAACTCAGAAGAAACATATGGTCCCTGCCACAAAGAACTTCCAGTTTAAGCGTCAGACAAGTCAAAATAGGTGGATACAAACATGAAAGCAAAGGAAAACAATGAGGCAATATTGGTTAGCATGATAGGCAATGGTCTCAGCACACCAGCTGCCAAATCACTGTTGAGTTGTTTGTAGGCCTGTAACCTATATACTACTTATGTCCAATTTATAAACCTATTTTGAGGGTGTGGCACTAAGCCAGAAAAGGTTAAGTCCTAGCAGGCTGAATGACCCAAAATCAACCATCAGAGACATATTAAAATGAGATATAAATGGTAATTAGAGCCATTCGTTGTAAGTAGCTGGCAAGCTATATTGTATAGACTAGAACTTTGAAGTTTAAACTTGTACTGTTAGGAAACAAAGTAAATAATGGCTACGTATATCTGTATATACCTATAATCTTCTTAGTGGTTATTGATATAACTGAATAGTTCCTGTTCATCTGAGATCAGCTTGAATTTCATCAAGTGAAATTCTAGTCTCGAGGTAGAGGTCCCAACTACAGACTGGTTCACCCTGCTATTTCTTATGGAAGAAATTACACAGACTCTGCATGTGGACTGTCTATTAGACTATAACCCATGAAACTGATCCTTAAAGAACTTTTGCAACTCAGCTTACCATCTCTACTATGAAAGTGACCTATGGATTTTACTCTCATTTGTATGTATAATAGTCTTTTAATCAAGACTCTCTTTAAAATAAATTTAATTAATTAATTAATTATATTTATTCTTTAATTAATAAATAAATTTATTATTAAATTAATACATTTTATTTATTTAAAAAAATAAATATTAGTTAAGTTAATAAGAATTGGCTGCAAGATTGTATTTGGATAAGATCTGAAATATTCATTGACCTGGTGTGTAATGTGTCTGGTCCTTTGGTATTGGTAGTACTTTTTTATATGATGAACAAGATTTTTGGTAATCCTCATCACGTTTGATTTAGCTGTCTGGGTGGAAGCCAGAGAGCTGAATGTATTTAAGGGAACTGTCTTTTCAGCTTCTGGATAACTAGTGAGGTCATTAGAAGCTGTTTTGATGCTGGCCTTGTGAATCTAATTTTAGAAATAACCACCAATTTGGGCGGATTGCCTGCCCCATTCTTTGCAGTTTACTCCAATTAAGTGATCTCAGCATGGCTCCCCTAGAGGCCAAGGTCACTGAGTGGGACTTAAGTGTTGCTGAGATTTTCACTGGCCTTTTACACGGAAGGGGTGAATTTCTCCCCAGGACAGTAACAAACCCAGGAAAACTTTACTTGACTATCTCCACTTGAAGAGAAGCTGCAGTTATAGAACCAAGTGACATAAGCCACCTATTGTTTATTATAGTGCTGCTGAAGTTATTAACAGTGTAAGCACACCAGCTTCTTACAGTGTCACTTTAATAAATCTGAAAGTGAGTTACTCTTTGCAAGATATGAAACATATGAGGTCAGAACAGCAGCAGTTCTTATCTAAGTAGCAGACTGCATACATTACCACAGGCACAAAGTCTTAAAAGTCTTATTTTGTTTATGACCTGGGTTTATCTCATCACTGGATAAAGTGACCAGAGCTGGGAACACAAAACCCATCATCTTAGAATCTATTAATTTGGACTCCCACCTTGACTAGAATATTAAGACTTGAAAATTCACATCCACTGGGAACTGAGGCTTTGAATATTACATACTGAACTATTTTGGCATAATCTATACCACACATTCTCTAACTCTCTGCTGTCACATGATTGGCTCTTCTCCTTATTTCTAGCTATTAAATCATATTAAATGAAGTTTAAAATATTTTAAATATTTTACTGATATTACTCTTCCATACAGGCAATTGCTGTACTTCCCATGGGGATGCTATGAGATTACAAGTGGGAGAAAAGATGGCCTGTTGTACTGGCAGAGTGGTGATCCATATAATCATGAATGGCAGGAGATGGTGTTGACAAGATAATTTCTCTGCTAACACGTAGTCCACAATATGAGAAAGTGTGGAAAAGTAAGTAACATTATAAATCATGAAGATAATGTGTTGGAGCAGTGGTTTTCAACCTAGACCCTGAGGGTCCTCAGATTATGTCTAATATTTCCAAATGGGTCTGCACCACCATTCTATATTTTTGAGGGGTCCACAAATGAAAAAAAGTTGAAAACTATGATGTTGGAGAACAGTGACCAAATAGCTAATGAATTAAAAAGTATTTTGGCTGAACACATCCTTTTCATACAAAATCTGGGCTGGCACATAAACTCCATCCTAACTCAAACTGGGCAAGGGATAGTCAGACAAACCCTGAACAGCTACTATTCCAGCACTATAGACATAGTTGCATGTTCCATTATTACCACCCTAAATCTAATTGGGTAATTGCCAACCCAGTAGACATCTCACACATTTCCCTTAGACTCTGACTTGAGGGCACCCAGCAACTTCCAATCTGAGCTTTTTTACTTCCAATCTGAGCTCTTTTACTAGGTCTCAGTTAGTAAGTAGTTTAAAAGCTTTAAAAGTTTCTTGTTTCAAATATTATTCTGAACAATTTTTGAAATATTTAAGAGTAGTTTATAATTGAAACATTAAGGGCCAGATCCTGACAACCTTCCTCATATTGAGTAGCACTTTGGCATGACTTACTTTTAGTAAGGCTTTTGCTAGTTTCACATGACTTTCTCATACACAAAGTAGGGAAACATAGCCTCAATGAACCAGCTAAAACATGGGTATACAACTGGTTGGAAAGCCATATGCAGTGAGTAGTTATCTGTGTCACATTCAAGCTGGAAGAGCATAACGAGTGGCACTGCACAAGAATCATCCTAGGTCTGGTTCTATTCAACAAAGTCCTAAATGATTTGGATAATGGCATAGAGGGTACATGTATAAGGTTTGTGGACAAAACCAAGCTGGGAGGGGTTGCAAGCACGTTAAAGAACAGGATTATAATTCAAAATGATCTTGACAAACTGGAGAAATGGTCTAAAATAGGATGAAATTCAGTAAGGACAAATGCAAAGTACTACACTGAGGAAGTAAAACTCAACTACACAAATACAAAATGGAAAATGACTGCCTAGGGTTGAGTACTACAGAAAAGGATCTGGGGGTTATAATGGATCTCAAACTAAATATTAGTCAATAATGCTGCAAAAAAAGCAAACCTCATTTGGGATGTATTAGCAGGAATGTTATAAGCAACACATGAAATGTAATTCTGCCACTCTACTCAGCACTGATAAGGCCTCATTTAGAATATTGTGTCCAGTTCTTGGCACTGCACTTCAGGACAGATGTGGACAAATTGGTGAAAGTCCAGAGAAGAGCAACAAAAATGATTAAAGGTCTAAAAAACATGACCTACGAGGAAAGACCAAAAAAACGATTTTGTTTAGTTAAGTTAAGAGAAGACTGAGGGGGGAAATGATAACAGTTTTCATGTACATAAAAGATTGTTATGAAGAAGAGGTGATAAATTATTCTTCTTAACCATTGAGGACAGGACAAGAAGCAATGGGCTTAATTGCAGCAAGTGAGATTTGGTAAGATATTAGGAAAAAATTCCAAAATGTAAGGGTAGTTAAGGCACTGGAACAAATTACCTAGGGAGGTTGTGGAATTAATATCACTGGAGATTTTTAAGAGCAGATTAGACAAACACCTGTCAAAAATGGTCTAGATAACACTTAATCCTGCTTCAGTGCAGGGGATGGGACTAGATTACTTATCAAGGTCCCTTCCAATCCTATATTTCTATGATTCTAGGCACACTGTTGCACTGATTTCAATGGGACTGCTCATGCAGTAAAGAGACTCCTTGTGTGGGTTAGAAAACATATATTGCTGTTTAAAACAGGACCGTTGTGAGCCCTTTACCCACACTGGTGAGTAATTACCTATCAGTTAAATCTCACTGAAGTCAATGGGACTACTGGGGGTGAGGAACTATTCACCAGTGTATGTAAAAAGTTCATATTCTAAACCAACATTATTGGTCCCCATGAGTGCCTTTATAATTGCCTTTGCACGTAATGAATGTCACCATGATATTCATGGTGTTCCATGTACTAAAAATTACTACAAGAGTAATTTAAATATGGACATATTTAGGATATCAGTGGTGTTTAAAATGAAACATAATTCTGAATATGGAAAAAAGTTTGTTTTCAAAATGTCAAGACAAATAAGTAATAAGAAGCTTAAAGAATTATCTTTTTTCTTTAGTACATCATACATTCAGGATAGTTGATATCCTGCAAATCAAACACTGATTAATAAAGAGAATGTGATACAGTATGAAGTTGCTTACATGTGCCTCAAATATTTATGGTGTAATTGAATCTGTAATTTAATTTATATGTGCAATGTCTTGGTTTTCTTTATACAGTAGCTGCAAAAGGGAAACTAAGAGCAAGCTGCTTTTTCTTGTATGTGTAAGTAAAACTGGTATTGACAGATTTGAATATGTATCTTGAATCATCTCATACTGCCAGAATATTAAGAAAAATATTAACCTACAAAGGTCAAACTGAATATTAAATGGAATGTTTTTTTCTCAGTACAGTTAAGCAATGGAATAATATAGGGCTAGTTTATAATGTGCCGTGAATAAGGGACCAAGCACAAATGCTCCAACCCAGGGGCAGATCAAGGAGAAAATTGTGGCTTCTGATTTGCTCCATAGGAGAAGGAATCTGTTATTGAACTATACCTAGCAGATTAAATCCCCTGCCACCCCGGTTCAGTTGTGCTGCTGGCATGTTGGGGGCACCAGAGCCAGGATCCCACCCAGTCATTGTCTCTACATGCCGATATGTGCAGGATGGGCAGTAGTTACCCCAGGAAGCTGCTCTCCCCAGCACGTTGGAACCTTCCATGAAGGAAGTAGGAGTGTCCCAAGCGTGGATGTCCAAGACATGCAACAATCCTGCCTTTTATGCCAGACACTGGAAATTATGTAAACAATGGTCATTTTCAGAGACTTTCACTGCCTTTTAGTCTATGTTTCATATTATTGTATCTTGTGGTTTAGTGGAACAAGCACTGGAGCAGGATTCTGGTTATAGTCTCAGCTCAACTACTAGCCTGCTGGGTGAATTTGGGCAAGTCTCTTCATCTCTTTGGGCCTCAGTTTCCGCATCTGTAATATGGGAAGAATGATACCTCCTTTGTAAAAAGCTTTGAGATCTACCGATGAAAAGAATAAGACATACTATTTTGTTTACTGTATGATTAACCTTTATTCTAAGAGTAGAGTGTACTTAGACAGGGTGGATGATATGTAATGAATACCTAACAAAATAATATATTATATCTGCACTGGAACCTGAAATTCATGGACAATATAATGTAAATATATTAAATTAAATATTATAACAGTTTACCAGTTCCTCTCACATAGCTAGAGTGTGACCCTGACCACATACCCACACAGAGGAGAAAGAGAGAGTAAGAATGTCCCCGAGACTTTACAGGTATGTGTACACTACAATAAAACATCTGGGGCTGTCCATTTCAGCTGATTCAGGTTTGTGGGGCTCAGGCTACAGGGCTATACAATTGCAACATAGATGTCCAGGCTCAGATTGGAGCCCGGGTTCTGGGACCCGAGCCCTGACATCTAAGCCACAATTTTATAGCCCCACTGCCCAAGCCCCACAAGCCCGTCAGCAGACACATGCCAGCCATGGGTGTTTTATTGCAGTATAGGCATAACCTGTGTGAACTATCTGGACCTTGGGTCCAGGCACGCAAGAATAAATTGGAGTTATTCCAGAGCAGATGGGTAGGAAGTGCATGAGGATGGAGTGGGAGTGGTTTGGGTTGGGGCTCCTTCCCTCCTATTAGCACCTGGCCAGAATAGCTGACAGCATGTTGGAGGCAGGGGAGCAATCTGGCCCCCAGAAAGAAGGAGTGAGTAAGGGAGGTATTGTGAGATGTGTCTGAGTTACAATGCCCTCCAGGACTACGTCTGAGATGGTACTTTTACAGGCTTTGCTCAGGATTGTGCTTAAAGTAACAATCTACCCAGCTTCAGCCAGTCTGGCACACTAGCTCTAAAGGGTGCAGCTGGAATCAAGCATTCCTGTCATTATGAAATACTGTATACATACCTGGTCAAAGTATTCAAGCCACAGTTTGTCAGTGCGTGTATCAGTTTTTTAAATTGGTAAGATCAGCTGTCTTCTGAATTCTCCTGTAATAGGGCATGACTCATAACAGGAGAAGAAATTACAAATCTAAGAGTACTGACAAACAGAGGCTCTAATTCTTGGTCCGGAATACAAATTGCACAGAAACAAAACAGCAACACTATGTTCACTCTGTTTTTTCATACTGGAATAAGAAACTTTTTGAAATGGCATCGTTTGTAACTGAATCTGAGTCTTGAATACTGCATCTTCCAATGAATACATATTGGACCGAGGCTAAGTAGCATTTTTCCAAGAAGCCCCAAGTTCTATAGAGCCAAAAAGGAGGCGAATAAAGTGTGGGCTGAATACTGAGAGGTGAGGTCAGTGGGCATTGTAAATGTTCAGTGTTTCTTAGGGCACTCTGCTGATTCCCTGGTATTAAGTATTACTCAACACATAAGGACTTGACACTCAGAGCAGAGGATTTGATGGTGTATTGTTTGTGATTGGTGTCAAATACGCATTTACTGTTGAACAAGCATGTTCTCATGTAATATGATATATTTCAACATATTCTGTTCTATTCAGGCTTTTATAGAAGAGAGAGAATGAAAACCTATGCTTCTTGATTCTGCTGTTTGACTTCTTGCCATCATGAGAGAAAGCTAGCTAAACAAACACTCTGATCTGAAATGTGGCATGAGGGGAGTCCATGTTTCAATCCTTTTTTATTTTGATAGAATACCACGTTCTTAAATGTCAGCCTCCAAAGTGGGAGAGCAACTTTTCATCCAGTGTTTACTGCTCAGGCTTCTGAAATCAAGAGCCAGACATCATTTGCACACCTGGTGAATTTATGCCCCAAAATATGAGGCAGTAAACAGATGAGACTCTAATTAGACTACCAGAAGGATTGGCAGGGCTCCCTGGGACATGATCTGTTGTCGAAAAGGCACCATTAAATGCTCTCCAGTTCTATGCATTACTTAGTGACACATTTTCCATTAGTCATTTGATTAAGTGTTACATTAGGCAGCACTGGACCTCTGCACTTTAGTTGCCTCTGTCTAACACCTATTTCAAAAAGTCTGAGATAATATCAAAACAAGAGTAGTAGGCAGCTCAAGGGAATCCAACAAATATCGCACATAGGCCCCCCGAAATCCTGCTTATTATGATATGTTATGATGGCTATTATTTAGTATTACTTCACAGCACATTTTACAGAGAAATCCAGAAAGAGATATCTACAAAGAACTTACAATCTGAATGTCAGATGTAATGCCCAAAAGGATGACAAAGACTAACAGAGGAGGAAGAGTAAGAACAGTTACAAAAATTTATCATATTAGCCAGGCACAACGGGGAAACCTGTGCACCATCCTTCTGTAAGCCAGAAGCCAAGAGGGAAATCCTTCTGAGCCATAATTCTTCTTGAGCAAGACCACTGTCCAAGTTACACATAATTTAGTCCTCATTGACTATAGCGACTGACTATATGCTGCTTTTCACATTCTGGGTGGTTTTCATTCCATTGAAAAGCATACTTAAAAAGGGTACATTAAATAGGACTAGGACTATTACCCAAGTTAAATAGGCAGCAGTTGTGCACTGAGAAGGTTTACATTCTGTTAGTGAACTTTCTAATTTGTCCTACACCTTGCTCAGATCACAGCTCAGGACTGTGATACCAATGAGTAAATCTGTTTCTTTTCCATTAATATTTTCAGCTCACAATTGCTTTCAAAAAGAACATAGTTAAAAGAAAGGAGGATTTAAATAATGCATGTGTAAAGTTCACAAATTTGCAATAAATACAGATTTAAAAATCTATTATATGGCACTGTGAATTTTCAGTGAAACAAACAGCCGAGCTTGATAAGGCAAACTCAAATTTGCCTAATTTGCACAGGTCTCTATATGCTTCTGGAATCTTTTCTCCCATCTCTATTTTTAGCAGTGTAGTCAGTCATTATAGGCATTTAAAGGCTGATTAGGTTTGCAGAATAGTTAAACAAAATGCTAACCATACAGAAACAGAAAGATACTTCTTCTCTAACACTAAAAGTTATGCATGAAAGAACCCTTTTAATTCACATTTCTGCTGAGATTTGTATTAGAGAACCAGATTTCCCTGTTCAAAAGACTTAAAATACTGTGTTAAATGCAGGCCTGAAAGGGACGTTATGGGGCAAATTCAGATCAAATCTCAATGGAGTTGCAACTTTTTATGTCATTTATAATTCTACCCATGAAGTTTATGGGATTCTTCAATCCTAAATGCAGGACTCGGCACTTGTCCTTGTTGAACTTCATCAGATTTCTTTTGGCCCAATCCTCTAATTTATCTAGGTCACTCTGTATCCTATCTGTGTTCTGCACCATATCTACCACTCCCCACATCTTTCTGTCATCTGCGAATTTGCTGAGGGTGCAGTCCATCCCATCCTCCAACTCATTAAGAAAGATATTGAACAAAACCAGCCTCAGCACCAACCCCTTGGGCATGCCACTTGTTACTAGCTGCCAACTAGACATCGAGCCTGATGGTCTAGCCAGCTTTCTATTCAACTTATAGTCCATTCACACAACCCATACTTCTTTAACTTGCTGATAAGAATACTGTGGGAGATACTTCGATACCTAAGGTCAGATTTCTTGTGGTATATTGGATAAGAACTACAAACACATCAGTGCTATGTGAAGGTAAATGACTTCTGGAAGGTGTAGCAGAAAGCAAGGGAGTCAAACCATTGCTCCAATGCTGCACCAAAGACCTGTGTCTTCTATAAGGACCTGGATGCCATCCTTGATGGTGCCATCCTTGATGGAAGCCAAGTATGTGAATACTTCGGGGTCGGGACTGGAGAAAAAGCCAGCAGACTCAACCCTTAGGACAACGTGGTGGGTGAAGAAATGGATTGGAGGATGTAATGGGACAGGCAACAAGATCATCTAGTACCATGGGGAGCCAGGACCTCTTCTCAGGAGGGTTTGAGCCAGTCCCAACACTCAGTCTTTGGAGCACATGATGCAGGAAAGGGGAGCCCTGGTAAGTGATCATTTTGGGTTGATACTGTTCAGTGACATGAGCAGTCCTTTGCTTTGTTATATGCTAGAAGTGGGTTAAAGGATAGAAATATATAAAGCTAGCTGTGTTTGTGTCTGCTTCACATTCCCCTGTGCAGCTACACGGTGGGGCAGAATAGTGTATTAATGCACACTGACATTTCACAGGAATCCTCCAGCGAGTTCTCTAGGAAACTTTCCTGGAAGTACTTGCCAATCCTCTGCTGAAGATTCCTTTGCAGAGCAACTTTGTTCCTTTCCCCCACCAGTCAGAAATCACTTGCAAAGGGACCAAAACAGCACACAGGCGAGCAGCATAGGGACTTGGTCTGAAGCTGCACGCCTGCAGAAGATGCAGCCTTGCATCTTTACTAGCCTTCAAGAGTGAGATATCAGCTTCAACGGCCCCCACTCGTGGAAAATATTAGCAGAGTTTACAATATTGTCACTTGATGTCCCCTTAAAAAACCACCAATACCCTTTACCCCACCTTGAATGCCCTCCCCCCCCCCGCCCTCCCCCACGGGCCAAAGTCACTATGTTTAGGGCATTCACTAAGTTGTGTGTTTGCCAAGCGAAAGTGAGAAAGAGGTGTATTTTACTATTATGATTTGATGCTGTGGGTGCACTAACAGTCATGCTTCTGTTTATTGTTTCCTGTGCTTCTGCAGATGTGGCCTTCAGGGGATCCCCTTATGAACCAGGGGAGCGCTTCTGCCAGACAAAGAAGTGATCAAAGAGAAGCAAGGAGAACATATTTCTGGAGATGCCTGAATCCTCTCATGATGCAGAGCAAGAGTGCAGGACATGGAAAGTGACAATTAATGAACATTTAAAAATAGATATGCAGGAGAGGAAGCAGGGCCAGGAGCAAAGTTTAGTGGCCCAGGAGAGGATGATAAAAGTGATGGAGGAGCAAAAGGAGATGCTGAAGTTCCTAATCGCACTGCAGACAGAACAAGTGTCTCACCTGCCCCTGCAGCCCATGCAGAACTGCTTACCATGCACTCCGCAAACTCCTCCCACACATTGCTTGCATCTTCCCGGCCTGTCACAGTACCCTGTTCACTCCACCCCTTCGGACAGCTTCCATAATGATAGCTGGAGTTACCTATCAACCAAGCATTTTCTGTGTGTTGTTTATTACTATTTAATAAAAAAATACTCTCTGAAAGATAATCAATTTTTATTTGTCTCCTACACACAGTGGTTGCTGTTGGAATAGATACACAGTGGCAATTAGCACATTTGCTCACTATAAATCAGTCAGCAGACAATGATCAACATTTTCATTCAAGGCAGCAAGTAAACAAAGTATGGCAGAATGCTTTATAGAAACACATTACTGGTGCTCATTGAAAAAATGGTGCCTCAAAGCCTCCCTGATTTGAATAGCTCCAGTTGTGCCCTTCTAGAAGCCCTGGTATCTGACTGCTCAAAATCAGCCACCAGGTGATCCGCCTCTATGCTCCACCTCAGGGGAAACTTTTTCCCCTAGCCTCACAAATATTATGCAATGCACAACAGGCTTCTATGACCATGGGAATATTTTCCCCATTTAGGTCTAACCTGCCATAAGGTTAGCATCAGCAAGCATTTAACCTGCCAAACACACATTCAGTGGTCATTCTGCACTTGCTCAAGCTATTGTTGCACTTCTTGTTGCTGTCCAGGTTTCCCACATAAGGCTTCAAGAATCATGGGAGTAAGGGGTATACTGTTATCCAGGATCACTATGGGCATTTCAGCATCCCCTATTGAAATATTCTGCTCTGGAAAGAAAGTCCTTGCTTGCAGCTTTCTGTACAGGCCCGAGTTCCTGAAGATGTGTGCATCAAGCACCATCCTTGACCACCTTGCATTGATATCAGTGAAGTGTCTCCAGTGATCCACAAGCGCCTGCAAGACCATAGAGAAGTACTCCTTTCTAGTGATGTACTCCATTGCAAAATGGTTTGGAGCCAAAATTGGGATTTGTGTACCATCTATCATCCCACTGCAGTTAGGGAATCCCATTATGCAAAGCCATCCGCTATTTCTCGCACACTTCACAGTCCTTTGTTGCAGAATGTGATTAATAGCCTTGCCCACTGGCGTGAATGCAACCCCAACGGTGAGCTTCCTGACTTCAAACTGATTACCAATTGACCAGTAGCAATCTGTAGCTGCTAGCTTCCACACTGTGGCTGGGTCTACATTGAGGGCAGCAAATTCACCGCCGTCAGATCAATTGCTCTGGATCGATTGAGTGGTCTGTGTAGACCCACTCAGTCGATCCAGCCATTGACACAGGAAAACACCCCAGTAAGTGTGGATGGCACATGGAGTAGAGGCAGCGAAGTCAATGGGAGAAACACAGGTGATTTACATCACTTGCATATCTCCTGTCGACTGCCACCAAATCCAAAAGGTAAGTGTGGACCGAGCCAGAGATTCCCATGCACTTCTCCACCAAGAGGGCAGTTCTCATTTTGGTAGTCTTTGTGCCACAGTGCAGGGGTGAGCACCGCACACAGTTCCAGGATGGTGGCATTGCACATCCAAAAGTTCTGCAGCCACTGTTTGTCATCCCAGACCTGCCTAATGATGTGACCCCACCACTTAGTGCTTGTTTCCTGAGCCCAGTAGCGATGGTCCACTGTGTGCAGCTGCTCTGTGAATGCCTAAAGTAATCTGATGTCATTTCTTTCTGTGGCATGCAGCAGAACAGGCAGCATGGATTCCTGTTCAAATTTGGAGCTCACAATATACTGAGTGATCAGCTGTGTTGTGGTCATAACAGTGACCACAATGGTAGAGAGCAGTGCTGGATCCATCCTTTCATGTAGAGATGGTGGGTGCATAGTAAATAGGGACTGCTGAAAAATGTCACTGAAACATTGTCAGAAACCCATAGAATGATGGGATAGAAAAAACTGCATCATGGAATGTTGAGCTCACATCTATGATGTACTGCAATCCTCTCCACCTTCCCACAATTCCTAGCTGCAGAAGGTGGAAAGTTGCATAGTGGAATATCTACCACAGTGCACTGCTCTCACTGTTGATGCTAGAGCAACAACTGTCAACGTGCTCTGTCAACAGAAGGAGCATGGTGTGAACATGCACAAGTGATGAAATTATAGTTGTTTATGATCATCAGCATAATATTCATAACTTAACTCTGTAGCGTAGATATAGCCTAGTCCATTAATCATTCTTATGGCTCATAGACTCATAGACTCATAGACTCATAGGTCAGAAGGGACCAATATGATCATCTAGTCTGACCTCCTGCACAAGGCAGGCCACAAAACCCTACCCATACACATTTATAACAACCCCGAACCCATGACTGAGTTATTGAAATCCTCAAAAGTGAGATTTGAAGACCTCAAACTGCAGGGAATTCATCAGCAAGCGACCCATGCCCCACGCTGCGGAGGAAGGCTCTTTTCTGAACCTTTTCCAATTTATCAACTTACTTCTTGAATTGTGGACACGAGAACTGGACACAATATTCCAACATCAGTCACACCAGTGCCAAACACAGAGGTAAAATAACCTCTCTACTTCTACTTCAGATTCCCCTGTGTATTCATCCAAGGATCGTGTTAACCCTTTTGGCCACAGCAGTGCACTGGATGCTTATGTTCAACTGATTATACACCATGACACTCAGATCTTTTTCAAAGTAATTGCTTCCCAGGATAAAGTTCCCCCTCTTATGAGTATGGCTTATATTCTGTGTTCCTAGATGTATACATTTACATTTAGCCATATTAAAATGCATATTTTTGCATGCACCTAGTTTACCAAGCAATCCAGATCATTCTATATCAGTGACCTGTCTTCTTTATTATTTACCACTCTTCCAATTTTTGTGTCATCTGAAAATTTATAAGTGATTATTTTATGTTTTCTTCAAGGTCATTAATAAAAATGTTAAATAGTTTAGGGCCAAGAACCAGTCCTTATGAAACCTCATTTGAAACACACCTGTTCAATAAGGATTCCCCGTTTACAATTACATTTTGGGACCAGTCAGTTAGCTGGTTTTTAATCCTTTATATCTTTTTAACCAAAATGTCATATGCTACCATCTCAAATGCCTTACAGAAATTTAAGTACATTACAACAACATTATTTACTTTATCAATCAAACTAGTAATCTCTGCAAAAAAAAAAGATATCAAGTTTATTTGACAGAATCTATTTTCCATCAACCTATGTTGATTGGCATTCATTATATTACCCTTCTTTTTTATTAATTGACTCCCATATCAGCCTCTCCATTATCTTACCCAAGATCAGTTTCAGACATACAGGCCTGTAAATTCCCAGGTCATTCCTTTTACACTTTTAAAATAATGACATATTAGCTTTTTTTCCTGTCTTCTGGAACAACCTTGATGTTCCAAGACTTATTGAAAATCAACATTAATGGTTCAGCGAGTTACTCAGCCAGCTCTGGTACAACTTTTGGATGCAAGTCATCCAGTCTTGCTGATTTAAAAGCACTAACTTTAGTAGCTGCTATTTAACATCTTCTTGAGGTACTAGTGGAATTAAAATAGTGTTATCATATGATATGACTACATCATTTGGTTTTACCCAAATACAGACTAGAAATATTTATTGATCAATTCTGTCTTTTCTGCATTAGTATTGAGAATTACAGAGGAGCTTTCCTCCTTCCCCCCCAGATAAAGACTCCTGTGTGCCAGAAGAAAGACTGTCAAGCTTCTCTGACAGAATCTTCCTTCCAAATATTGTCTTGCTGGGAAGGAAAAGCTCCGCTCCCTAAATGAATATGCAAAATGGTCTTCACATAACCTCCATATATGGGTCAAAACTGTAAATTGCACCACTCCTTCACATTAAATGACAGCAACAAAAAGAAACATCTGTAGAATGACTTTTCCCTCTCTTTGAAAGAATAATTTGTTATTATTGTTTCATCCACACTAAGTTAAAAGTTTGATTTGATAACTTTTTATTCCAGGAAGGTTTTTACAAGAACAATTTGTATCCTTCAATACCCCATTCTAGTCATAATTACTTGATTCATACATTAACACAATCAGAGCCCTGTTGTTAAAGTTAATAGCAAGAAAACATAACTATTCCCCCCCGTAATTAGGTGATTGATTGAATGTGAGCTGGTCAAAAAGGGGCAGCATATTATCAGGAAAACTTGAAAGGAAAGCCACTGATTTCGCTCAGCTCAGCAGTTTTAAATGTTTAAAAGGAATGAAAGCAATACCAAACATGTATAAATAGTAAAGTGCATTTGAAAACACAGGCTGTTTTAAATCACAGTTGTCATTATACAGAGTGTGGTCTAATAAAACATAACAACAATTAAAATGGTTAGAGGTCAGAGGAAGGCGGAAAGCATAGTCTGAAATATCATCCTTCTAGATGTGAATGAACAACTGATTTTTCAGTTTCCTGCCAGTTCTGAAAAAAACATACAATCATTTTTTTCAAGTTGAACAGAATCTGAATTTTTTTTTGAATGTTCAACACAAAAATGTTTTTTAAAAATTAATTTTGGGTCAAATAAAAACATATTGTTTGACTCAAAATATTTTATTCCTGGACAGTCAATGAAGGTCTACATTCACAGAATAGAAGAAGGGTGTAGTCTTATTTGCACAAAATTCACCTTCTTATACCTGTAGCCAGTGGTTAGGATGCTCACCTAGTAAAGGAGACACCCAGCTCCAAATCCTCACTCTAGAGCAGGGATCGGAAACCAGTTGTCCCTCTTTTTGGGGGGGGCGGGAGGGGGCGAGGAAAATGCAAGAACCATCAAGCTATTAGCTAGTCTAGAGCAGGTTTCTCAATCTTTCCTGGCGATGTTGTTCAATTTGGTATAAATAATTAAACAGTCATTGGAGCAGGGATTCAAATATGGGTCTCCCACATCTTAATTAAGTGCCCTAACCAGGGGGCTCACAGTTATATAGGCTGGGAGCACCTCATCACCTGCTACATATCCCGGTTCAATTTTGTGAATGGTGCCTAAGTCCTTTTGTGAATCTAGCCCTCCCAAAACAATGTGGTTGAAACTATGTAGGGAATGTGTGTCAAATTTACGATTACTTCAGAGTCAGCCAAAACTGCATTTTTTTGTGACTAAACTATGTGTCTGAAAAACTTCACCCAGGTCTATATACTGCAGTTGTGATGTAGGGGAAATCCTGATCAGTCGAAATGTTCCAATGGTAGAATCCTGGTGAATCCAGTTGGTCTTTATCTGGATTACAGTTGATTTCTTTTTCACTCTGAAGTGCTTTCTATTAACTTCATGGATCAAACTACTTGGATTTGGATGAGATTGGCATCCTTCTTGGTAGAAAACCCATGTGATATAAATCTGAAGCATTATTTGAATGCAATCCAGTTTCACTCATTCTAGAGGTACATAAAACTGTGAGCTGATAACTGGGCCCAAACCCCACTTGAGTTATCAAAATACAGTGATGGAACATGGGTTTCATTATTAGTAAAGATTATAAATGCTTCCCCTCAGAAGAACAAGGCACCCACATCTCTTAAAAGAGAGAACAAGCAAAGGCCTGACAAGAGAAACCATCTTCTGAGGCTGATAAACTTCACACTTATCACCCTGCCGGTAAAGGTCTTTGTTGAAGAAGATTATTGAGAGGGTTGTGTTGAGACATCACGGGCTATATCTGGAACCCTCAGATTTACTGGCCCATCCCTTTCAATGTAGCACTGGGCATTAGTATGGTACAGAGATTGGGCAGGTCTTTTGGTGGATAGTAGACAGAAATCACATATGTACAGCCAACATTTGTAATATGACAAACTGGAATCGCATCTGCTTGTCTCAAATTTAAAGAGGCAGCTAGCAGAAAAACATGAGAGGAAAAATTCTTGTAGACGATGAGCCCATATTGAGATCAATGTGAACAGGCAATTGCAGATGCAATAGTTCTAAAAGGAAGAAATCGAAATCCTAACATGTGGCTGGGGGAGGAAGGGACAAGAGATCTAGCTGAAGGCTATCCTAAGATTTTCAAAATTGAAGTTTGCTTGGCTAATTTGAAAAGTTGTGTTCATACGTTTTCCTTTGATATTCTCATTCTATAACAAAACTTGGTTCAGAACATTCACTGCTTTAACGTTTACCACCACTATATCAGAACACACTTGACCATCAGATATTGTTAACACATCTCCGGACCTACAAAGCACTAGATGAAATCATGCTTCAGTTGCTGTGCTCTTTAGTCTCTGTGAGGACCTAAAAGATAATAATGTGCTATGATTCGTCTGCCTCAAGGGCTGTTTTATGGGGGGTAACACAGGATTCTAGTCTGTCATACTTCCTTTCCATTGTGCATGAGAGACCCTAATGAGAGAATCAAATGGTGTAGGCTGCATGACATCAGATCTACAAGGATTCATCAGATCTACATGGATTCATCAGATCCAGCTGGGCTGGTCATTCAGCGTTCCCAGGGCCCAGCCAAAGAGGAGATTTCTGCCCCTTTATGTGTATAGCCAGCTTTTGTAACTATATGTTCATATTCTGGGGGACTGGTTGGAGCCTTGGCTTTTTATCCAAGAGTACTTCATTCCACATTTTGCTTAGAAAAGAAGCTCTTACTTTTTCTGTTAGAATGCAGAATGTGAGGTTACATAGCAATAATTTACACATGGAGCGTATTACAACTGAACTGGCTCCCAGTTTGTTTCCATTTTCAATTCAAAGAACTGATATGGATTTATAAAAACATATCTAACTTACATCCTGTGCATCTCAGAGACCAACTCTTTGTGCTTCAAATTCATAGATTCGATGAGCTGAGACACCTGAGCTAATAGTCCCTGGTTAAAATTAGAACCAAGCACTAGATGTATCAAGCTTTTTGTTCATTGTTCACAAGAGTATATCAGACAGTGACTATTTTCTTCCCACAGGGTGTCTTTATTCAGTTGTTAAACAGCGTATATAAACTGAGTAAGCACATCAAGATTTGACCAAAAGTCAAGAAGGCAAGTAATGTCACTTGTAGCTTACATGTCTCCAGAGTGAAAAGAACATCAGTTTTGTCTTTGTTTTTGTTAAGAACATAGGTAGATATGTATATTATGTGTGGAACAGAAGTTCAGTGAAAAATAAGAACTAGCCTGAACCTCAGTCCATATATTTAACCAAACCCAAACCATCTTTAGATGTGGATAAATTAAACACCCCCTTTTCCCCCACACCAGGCCTGATTTTGCTCTTGCTGAAACTCATCACATTTTCTTTGCTGGTGTAGCAATCTCTGCTGGCTCAGGCTTCAAACCTTGTAAGTTACATAAGGTGAAAAGTATAGTGCTCTTCTAAAGTGAGACACACTGTAAGGCTGGCTTACAAACGTGACTAAAGCTACACCTTGATAAGTGTTTGCACCCTCCAATATAGACAAGAAGGTATGAACTTTAAAGTCTTAAACTTTATGTTTCAAGGTGGAATGAGGTTGGTATAAGAATTCAGTGAAATTTGTCTTAAGCAACCAATCAAGGGACTAAGCAAGATCAGCTTGTTTGCTAATGGATTACAAAGAATTTGAAAAAAACATTTTATTCTAGTATATTACCTGTGCATTTCCTGATATTGCTGTTTCTTTTTCCATGTGATCCTAACTTGCATCCAAAATTCTCCTCCCAAAATTCTGCAAACCACACATTTCTTCGATTATTAGCAAGGGTACGGCTCCGAAAATATCTATCAAATCCTAAATTTAACAAAAGAAGCAAAAAAACCCCATAACATATGGCAAAGGAGACAGAAAAACACATTTAGAAGTTTTTGGTGGATCTGTTTGGATTTCAGAAGAAAAATGCAATGCATATCTCCATTTCATGGTGATACAAACTACCTGAATACGTTAATAAAAAAAAGACTGAAGTGGTATTTAGGAAATAAAAATAAGCACATTTGTTATTAATATTTATTAATAATTGCTTTAGAAAAAATGTTCTTGAAACCGCTACAACAAATATTTGATTAAATAAATTGATAATGCTGCTAGAATACTATAGCTGAAGAAAATGCAATGCAGGTGGTAATAAATTCTCCAATTCAACATCAATATACTATAAAGGCCCAAACTTGCAAGTTGCCAAGTGCCCTATATTCCCATGGATGTCTACATTACATTCAATACCCACTGAAGTAAATGGGAGACTTTTATCAACTAAATATAAGTCTTTCTCTGTCTCTTTTGCATCATTATTATTTGTTCTTACCATCGATAGATGCTCTTTTGGGCAGTATAGTGACTGCTCCTTCTGCAATCTCTTCCTGTTGGTATACAGGTGAAATTTTTGACCCCCAACTATCTGAGCCAATCCAAAGAAAATGTCCAGTTTGATTAGTCTTTTTGGCTGCTTCTAATATTCGCCTGTAAAAAAACAAACAACTAATTAGATAGAATGCATTTACTAAGAAATGTTTCTGACTAAAGTTCCCCTGTAGCATCAGTTCTGGCTATACATAAATAGGCTGGCTTTAACCAATTAGTCAATTGTTCTAACAGTCTAAAGCATATTTCTTGAAAGACAAAGAGTTCAGGACTCAAGCTACGGTACTGCAAATATTAATTTGCCTCATCCTTACCCTTAGATGTATTATTCTATCTACCATTCTTATTTGTTTCATTTCTTTCAGTCCTCAAATTACAATATACAGCATCTTATTGTTAGGAACTAGGAAGTTTTGGGGTGTCTGTGGAATAGTGGCATAGCATACTGTATAATTGCAACCTAGTTCCCAAGAACATTTACATTGGATTGAAATCTGAAATCTGTTAGGAAATCAAGCACGTGCTATCAGAAAGGGACTTTCTGTACAGAGGTAACTTCTTAACATAAAAAAATGAAGAAAACAAGCACCTAATATCATCCTCATTTGCAAACATGATCACTGCTCGAGCGTTAGGAGTTTCCAACAAGCGCTTGATGATCTTGTCAAATTCTCCCATTCTTGGTTCACGGGGGATTTTTATTGACTGAGCAATGCAAACACCACCTGCACACACACACAAAAAAATGCAAAACTAATTAATTGAGGTGAAAGTCTGAACTGTTTATTAATACTTAATAACTTAATAAACCTCTGGCAACACAAGCCACTAGTTTGATAGGAGGAGACAGTTCTGCCAAAAGCTATCTTGGCCACAGGGAGTGTCTAACTCTTCTAACCACTTGTAAAAATCAGCAACAATTACATACAACTCAAAGTTTACACACAATGACACCTGGTACAAGTTACCTGTATATTTGTCATTCTTTGTACCCAAAACTTAAAAGAACATATCAAGCCAAATCCTCAACTGGTGTAAATCAGGAGAGCAGTGATTTACATCTGTTAAGAATCTGGCTTATTATTTTGTCACAACATTGCATTTAACCTAGGAAAATACCTTTGGCTTGACAGTTATCCTGTGTTCAGAACTTCCTTGCCGGCGGGGTACTGTGACACACCTCTGCTTATTAAGCAGCATACTGGTTAATAGTAAATATTATGGTTAGAGGAATAAGAGAGCAAATTTGTAATCCTTTTATGGGAACCATACACTGAACTTTTCCAGTTGCTATTACAGCATTAAGACAGTTAAATAATTGAGACAGTTGTCTTAATTATTTAACCATCTGGGATCTCAATGAAAATTTTAAATTACTAATCACTGAATGAACACAAACTCAAAGGCAATATTTATGGGTGTTTTCCTGACAGAAGCAGGAACTGGAGCTAATTGGGACTATTGCATTTTAGTTGTTCTGCAGGAAGGGATCTTTAAACTCAGTGTTACCCAATGAAATAAATCCTGCAGTTGTGGAAAGTCTCTGATATATGGGTGGAATTTTAAAACATCATGGTTATATACATTTGTGAGAATACTAGACAAGAAATTCATAAAGAGTGTCTTGTGGCATACTTAGTCAGGAAATGCACCAAATCAAGGAACCTCAGGGTTTTCAGACCTTACAGTTTTGTTGGGGTTACAAAAGTATTATTTATCTTAATTACTTTCTCCTTAAGAACTAGCTCCCTAATAGCCTTCAATCCAGTCCTAGATCTTCTGAAGCACTTCATTGTAAAGGCGATAAAGTTTAGGAGTAATGGAAACTGAAGAGGTGAAGGATTTCAACAGTGACAGCTAAGGTTTTCTCACGTAAGGGATTTTTAAAGAATAATTTTTAAACCTTAAAATAACGTTATGACCAGGTGTTTTTTGCTCAAATACAGGATCCAGATTTGTATTGGGACCAAATATCACTATTGCTGAGCACAATCCAATGGACCTCAATTGTTCTCCACTCAGGTAGATCACAGTGTGGGGTCAAGATTTAAGCAAATCACTAGCAGACACATAAATATAAAAAGGTATGAAACTATCAACTGTCATAAATAAATACTTTTTAAAGTTGGTCAAGGACAAAAATGTCATCTTTTTTCATCACTGGCCATGGACTTTTTTATGATAAAAATAATAATTTTACCAGTCTGGTGAAAGCAAAACACCATGTTTTACCTTCAATTTTTTTCTATTTCACATGAAAACAGAAACACGTTTTTTGCAAGTGAAAATACCTGCCATTTTTCTACAAAAACAATGTTTGTGTTCGAAATAGGTTTGTGGTCATTGGTTTTGATTGGTTTTTATTTCCTTCTATGAAGAGGGTAAAGATGTAATGATTTACAATTTATTCTATTTGTTTCCAGTGGGATGTTGCCATTTTTGCTTGCAACAAATTCTTTCTCCCACGGCTGTATTAACAACCAGGTTCTCCACAAGAGACTGCTGCTTTGTCAGTATCAACAAGCCAGAGCAAACATTAGGTGATCCTGACGTATCTACCAGATATTTATGATGATCCAATGGCGATATAAATGACAAGATGCTATGAAAATGTTTGGCCAATATTTCTAAAAATAAGCTAACCTATACTGACATATAATCAGAAAAAAATCCCTCATTGTAAGCCATTTCTGAGTTATCAGAGCTTCACAGCTGACAATGAATGCTAAAAGAAATATTTAACAGATGTATTGTAAATTTTTGTCATTTAAGTAATAACAGTTCTCTGGTTTAAAAAAAGAAAAGGCTTGAAAAGGAACATTAAGCACTCAACTGTACCCTAAGTCACCCAGGCATAGAAATGAAAAATGAAATAAAATAATAATTTTTTACCTCATAAATGTCTTGAGTATAATTTTGAACCATTTCTACTCATGCAGTGACTCTGAGGAAATCTATTCTCTCTACATGAAATGCAACCTCAAATATTGCAAATGTATATATATTATATACTGTATATTTCCATCTACATGGAATGGATATCAAGGAATGAGAAACTACAGTATGTGAAAAGTTATTTTCCTAGATTCCAAATGGTATAGCAAAAACACCTTTCCAACATTCTAGGACTAAATTCAATCATGACTATACTGTGCAACTTTACATCTCTACATTGAAAATCTATTAGGAACAAAACAAAATGCACTTCAGCCTTGCTATTACATTTATAATGATTTCTTCAAGCTATCTTCTGACATATAAAATATTTGGTGTATATCCACATCTATTTGCTATATATACTGTTGTGACAAACAAGTAACAGGATATCAATTTACAGTTAATGATCAAATCTGCAATACCTATGCATAATTGGTTTTCACCTTAATGTTGTTCTATTATGCTTTAGGAATTGGAGATTTGATCCTAAAATGCAAATATCCACACTTCACTGATTTAAATCCAAAACAACATTAAATCAATGTAGTATTTATATGTATTTATTATGTTTTGTTATTATGAAAAGCTGAAAATACCACACTTATAATGGTGAGCTGCCAGAATCTTGGGGTGATTTCATGTAAGGCAAACTTCATTGAGTGCCAACAAGTCCCATTGACATCAAATGAAAGTTTACTTAATTGATTTTCTCAGACTTAGATAAGCATGTGCTCAGAAAGTTAAAAGAATGCCTATTCAGGCATGCATGTGGCCTAGACAAGAATTCAAACTACAATTATTAAAATGTGCAAGTCTCTTATTTTTTCCTAATCAACAGTTGCCAGACAGAAATTAGATCCTGAAATTGAGTTTCAGGTGTTCACACCCTTTAGGATCAGGACCTAAACTTGTTTCAGCTATGTTGCGGAAAAAGCTGAAGGAAGAAATTAATGAACACAAGGAGTCATTTCAAGCATGCATATTTAAGCCTCAGTCCTGCAGTGAGAACCAGGCAGTGGCAGAGCCCCAGTGAAGTCATTGGAATCACCCTGGTGGTCCTCAGTGCACGACTGATAACTTAAAAAAGAAATGCCAAACTACCATCTGTGAGAATTATCAGCATGGTCAGTGAATTACAGCTCTTATGCATGTGAGCAACTTGGTCACTTACGAGCCCAGATCCATAAAGGTATTTAGGCTCCTCACTTCCACTGATTTCATTGGAAGCCAAAATAACTTTGTGGATCTGGGCCTTCTTCCATTTGCTAACTGTTGTATGTTACAGAGCTACTACCGAAAATGTCTAAACCAATGACTTATCTTCCCATCTTCTATTTATTAAAAGCATTTGTGAAGAAAAGCTGAACAGTTACAATTACTGCCTGCCATGCTCAGGAAGAAGCCTTTATATAAGGCATACAAACCATGTTTCTTTCAGGACGCAGGCTGATTACTTGTATCACCCTATGTTTAGGGCACTCTCTTTATCCAAGAATTTCTCCTGCACAGAAAACCTCTGGAGAGAAATGGAGGGACTTTTTAATTAAATTTACAACATACTATGACAAACACGATTTAAAACGTGGCTGTGCTAATGATTTTCTTAGATCAAAACTGTGATGCCTCTTGACATACTGTAGTTGGGTAACAGATGGGTAACAGATTTTTGTATTCACTAGCAATTTTTTAAAAAAAAGTTGTTTCAGATCAAATCAAAAACAAAATATTTCAAAATTTTTGGTGATTCAAAATGTTGAAAAAATTGATTGGGATCTTTTAAATTGGATTTTGAGCATGTTTTACATATAAAAATATATAAATATAAATATATAACTTTTATAGATATATACAAAATTGTAGGACATTTAGAAATGAAAAGTCTTTTTGAATTTAAAAATCAAAAGGTTTCATTTCAAATATCCTGAAACAAACTATTTTGGCTTTTCAGAATTTGTCTTTTCCCCAAAATAAACAATTCAGTAAAACCAGCTCAAATTTGCAAGATATTCTGATGTCACTGTATATATATTTTTGTCAATAAAAAATCTCAGGCAAAAAATTTTACCTAGTTCTAGCAGTAAAAGTGTTCATACATATTTTCAAACCTAGTCCTCAATCTTGCAATCATTTGCACATGTGCTTGACTATACTTCCATGAGTAGTAAATTGATTGTCCAGGGGCTGCCCGGGCATTTGAAATTAAGCAAGCAAGTACATTTTTGCAGGATGAGGACCCTGAATACAAACTACAGTTCAGCTGGTACCTACAATTTTTCTAAACCATTATCACTGAGATCTCTCTCTCTCTCGACTTTCATAGTATTAATATATAATAAACAAACACTACATACTCTGTCTAGACTATTCCATTTCTAAATATAGAGCACTAAATCCAGCATTTAATAGATGAATATTTCCTATCTTCTAATCATCTTCTGTTTTGAAAACTAGTGTTAAAAATGATCAATGAAGTTGCTATACTAGAGGGCTTTATATAGGGTTACACTGATAGACCTGTACAGACGCGCAGAGTTTGTAAAGCAGAAATCATAATTCATCCTTGGGGCATTATGTGCTTCATGGAAGTAAGTAAAGAAACAGTCCCTGTGTTTCCTTGAAGAGAAGGAAGAGATACCTCTATCCACCCATGAACCCTCTCTTTCTCAGTTTCTCCATCTGTAAAATGGGGATAATACTTAACTACTCAGAAAGGTAGTTGCAAGTAGAACTGTCTGAAACTCAGAATTTCCAGTTCATGGGAAATTTCTACTTTTTGGTTTCAGAATTTTTTTTTTTTTGCAAATTTGAAATTTCCTGCAGAAAAACGTTCACATCAGAAACACCAAAATATGGGGTTTCTGAAACAAAATATACTTCGATCTCTGGCAATAGCAGCATCACTGCTCCTGAGAGGTAGGCAGCAGTGAAACTGATAAGAATCATGTCCATTTCACTCAGCAGTTACAAGGACTTCCAGGGCAATCCACAGGGGCCAGTTAGCTCTCCAGAGCACTGACTCCTAAAGCCTGGGGAGCCAGCTGCCCTGAGAGCCAGGCAGCCTAGGGAGCCAGCTGTCCTGGAAGTCTTCCAGGTTTCCAAATCAGCATCAGGGAGCCTGGAAACCAAGTGAGCCTCAGCTAGAGCCAGGGGTCCCTGGCCCCTGGTCTTGGGGAGTCCACGTGGCAGACTGCCCTGGAATCAAGGACTCTAGAAGCCTGGGCTGTCCAGAAACCCACCAGGTGAAATGCAGGGATTGCTGACCTTAAACTGTTCACAGAGCATTTCAGGTCCAGTGTATTGGCATTTTCTGAAGAAACTATTGTGTTGGAGAATTTCCAACCAGCTCTAGTCGTGTCATTTATAGCTAGTTAATGCTATATATGTGATAATTACTATCTCATTTTGTCTTTCACTTAACAGCTAATAATCCGTTTGCTTTTAAAAACAGGATACAGTTAGACCTGGGGTTACAGACAATGCACTGTTCAGTTGTTTTGTGTGTTGTGATAAAAATCATGTCCTAAGCAAATTGATCAGTGCCAGACTTGGCCTGCTTACAGGCACTACGTATAACAGCTGTGGGAAACAGGATATCAGGCCACGAATTCATGTTTGAGAGACACCTCAAGTATTGTAGATTTTGAAGATAACACTAGCGCTTGGGATCAATAGCTTTTGTCTTCCTTTGTACGTCTATAACAATGACAAAACAAGAGAACACTGTAATAAAGTGGAAGTACAGTGTCTATGTCATTTCGAAGGTTAACCTTATAGTGAGCTAAAATGGTAAATACTCATTTTACCTCTCATGAGGAAATCACAAGAGGGAATTTTCACTGTAAACAAATATTTAAGAAAGGAGAAGAGGATGCTGGAGTGACACTGAATGGGTATTTAGAAAATAATAGCAGACACTGTTGTGAACTGGTACTAGTAAGTGATTTTCCAGTAATGAACAGGACTCAGGGAACAAGTTGAATGGCTAACTAAGGGCCACATTCTACCACTCGGAGTAGTACCTAAGCATTGCATGTTTTAAACTAACAGCATTGAGATCAATGGGAGTAAGCTATTCCGCGGGTAAGATTCAAGCTTATTCAGTTATGGGACCACAACTATACAGCTCAGAACTACTTAGCCTTTTAAACTATTTGATTTTCCCATTTACACAGCAACAGTGGCACTGTAAAAATGAAAACACACAGATTAAGGTCTGTACTTGCTTTGACATAATTTCATTTCTCTGAAAATGGAGGCATTTGTCTCATCCCTCAACAATCACATGGCACAGACTTATTTCACAGCTGTTTTACAGTAATCCATATTATTTCTCACAAACTCGCTAGAAAATAATAAGAGCATATATGGGTCCCAATCCTGCCCTTGTATGACCTCATTATTGTCCTCAATACTCCTTTTTGTTTCTAAAATAATTGACATGTCACTGAATCTGCATAGCAGCAGGCAAAAGAAGCCGAGAGATTCATAATACATGCTTATGGACAGTTTCCAGGGCACTCTTCATAAATATATAAAGCCAAATTCCAAAGTCCTTGTTCCAAATTGATGAACTGGCAGCAGGGACTCAGAATAGGCATCAGCCAGGCACCCTTTTCTAGGACAACTGGTCCCCTATGCTGAAGGCTTTTCACTAGACCTCACTGAATGGTAAAGATCTGGTGCAAAATGAAGTCAATGGGACTGCATGCAGGCACAGAGTATCATCACAGAGAGGTAGCAGGATGGTGACTTACAGAGACCAAAAAGAATGTGGGCAAAATGAATGATTCTCATCCCACTTTCCAAATGGGGAATTGTGAGAGATTAAATGGTTCTCCCGCAGTCACACAAGAAGTCCACAGAAGAGCCAGGAACTGAACCCAGATCCTGAGTCGTGGATACTCCTGGATTGAGAATTGGTTTGCTGGTGGGGTATGCAAGCTACAACCAGCGCTTAATAGCCACTGTGGCGGTTTACCTGACAGTAGAGGCCAGAGTGCTCTTGGGGTTTAAATTATTGGGTGGAAATTTGCCTTAATTACTGTTTAAAAAAAACCCACACTTTTAATATATACAATTAATTCCCAATTTTCTACTGGCTCTACATACAGCCTTTCAGATGCTGGGAAATGAGCTAAATCCACTTCCCTACAAAATTACACGTCTGCCTATTTTTTAGATCAAACAGGGCCAGTCCTGCAGGAACACCCAAGTTGTTATAACATGGCTCAGTGTTACCCTATCCAATGGTCTTGGATTGCATGGGCCCTTCAAGGCCTTCAGTTTAAGCAGGCTGTTCAGACCTTGGGGGCTCAGAATCTGAATACTGGAAGGCTAGTGACTGTCCATGGTAGCTGCTATTACTCTATCTTGACTGCTTTAGGAATTCTCTTATAGCCATTTAAGTTGCAACCACTTGGCTATAAATCAGCTACTTGCATGGGCCTTTGTATTGGCCTAAAGTGCCATTTACTATTGTGGGTTAAATTTTTGCAGCTGATCAAGTCTAGATGGGTAAATTTACAAATTTAGGATTAAAATTCACAGGCTGGTCTTTCAAAATGAGTGTTTTGCTTCTTGTAAAACCAAAAATCTTGTGGCCTATCATTCCCAGAATATCCGGTACAACACCCCAGCAGAGGGCTGTGACATTAGCTGATTCTGCAGTCCAGCAGGGCAATCTTATTCGATTTAGGTAATAGAATGAAAGCCATTTAAAAATTTATAATACTTTGCTGTGAAAGCTTCAAGCAGCACTCAACGTTCAATACGCTAAACCATATTGTGGTTTGATGGATGATATGAGATTTTGTTGTGATCTATTAAAAGCCAGAAAGGGGGGCATGTTTTGTCCCATTCCTAGTTGCTGAGGTTTAGTGAAAATGCACTTATTCTTTTGCAGAAATCTTTAATAGCTGAATGCTAGTGTGTCCAATATGTACATGTAGTCATTGGCTCCCCTACTCATGGTCAACAACAACAGAGAAGTCAAAGCTTGTCTCCCACTGCTTGTGTAAACGGTCTTTTAAGGATGACTTCTCAGCTTTTCCAAACTATTTTATGACTTGTAGCACTGAAAAATATCGAAAAACGTATTTGATTAAATTGTGCATGGTCATCAAAGAACATCCAAAGTTCTGATAGGTGTGAATAAGAAACCGGATATTATCTATCTATCTATCTATCTATAAAATAAAAGGCAACACCAGTTTTAAACATAAAATTTAAAGAAAGGAGGAGAAAAATGTAAAGGCTTAGCCTTGCTCCCATAGATGACAATTGGCCATTGACTTCAATGAGCAGAGTCAAGCTCTAAGATAACGTAAGAAAAAGGAAGTGTTTTGCTTTGTACTTTCATTTTGAATAGCAAAAGTTTCATTCTCTTTCTGCAGCAGCAGTATTGAAAGTGTGACCAGCACCACCATCGGCCTCCATAGCGAAGGAGAAATAACTTCAAGCGATTTTATCACAAGTGAAACTAATGAAAAATGTCATTTTCACAGGTTTTCAAAAAAAGCAACACATTTTTCATTCTTGCTTTGACTCTTCACTGCTATTTGTGAAAATGAAAGCCAGCTTTTACAGTCCTGGAAGCGAGAGGCTGAAAGAAGAGCTCATCTGTGGTAAGAATACTTATGAATGGATGAATATCACATAATCTGCCAAAAGACTGAATTAATGGGTTTTTCAAAGGATTGCAAGGTTGTGGGCATGGAATTTTCTCCACAACTATGAATCAGGGTCTGAAACATCTGCACAGCAGGATTATAGGGGACACAAGATGCTATGGCAAATTCAGGAATGGTCCATGGCCAATAGATTCTAATTGCAATTGGTTTTCAGTTACCATTGCTATTCATTTGTTGCAATTTTTATTAATCTTATTGTTTTTGTTGATATCATAGGTGACATGAATGTCTCTCACTCAGGGTAAGTGCCATTTTCTACTGCTAGCAGATTTGGAAATTGGAGAACATACTGTATTTGAATACAGTGTGCAGAAAAAGGGACAACAGCACTATCTGTGCTAACACCTATTGGACACTAGTAATGTCCAATGCTAGGGATGCTATTCAGGAAGATCTGGACCACCTTGTACACTGGAGCAATAGTAATCGGATGAAATATAATAGTGAAAAGTGCAAGGTCATGCACTTAGGGATTAATAATAAGAATTTTACATATACGTTGGGGATGCATCAGTTGGAAACGACGGAGGAGGAGAAGGACCTTGGGGTATTGGTTGATAACAGGATGACTATGAGCCGCCAATGTGATATGGCTGTTAAAAAAGCAAATGCGGTTTTAGGATGCATCAGGCGAGGTATTTCCAGCAAGGAGAAGGAGGTGTTAGTGCCGTTATATACGGCGCTGGTGAGACCCCACCTGGAATATTGTGTGCAGTTCTGGTGTCCCATGTTTAAGAAGGATGAATTCAAACTGGAACAGGTTCAGAGACGGGCTACTAGGATGATCCGAGGAATGGAAAATCTGCCTTATGAAAGGAGACTCAAAGAGCTTGGCTTGTTTAGCCTGGCCAAAAGAAGGCTCCGGGGGGATATGCTTGCTCTATATAAATATATCAGGGGGATTAACGTTAGGGAGGGAGAGGAATTGTTTAAGTTTAGTACTAATATAGGCACGAGGACGAATGGGTACAAATTGGATATTAGGAAATTTAGACTAGAAATTAGACGAAGGTTTCTAACCATTAGGGGAGTGAAGTTCTGGAATAGCCTTCCGAGGGAAGTAGTGGGGGCAAATGACTTATCTGGCTTTAAGACTAAGCTTGATAAGTATATGGAGGGGATGTTATGATGGGATAGTTTAATTTGAGCAATTGATTTTGGATTATCGGCAGATAAGTCTGCTCAATGGTCTATGGGAATGCTGGATGGGATGGGAACTGAGTTACTGCAGAGAAATCTTTTTTGGGTGCTGGCTGGTGAGTCTTGCCCACATGCTCAGGGTTTAGCTGATCGCCATATTTGGGGTCGGGAAGGAATTTTCCTCCGGGGCGGATTGGCAGGGGCCACGGAGGTTTTTCGCCTTCCTCTGCAGCATGGGGCATGGGTCGCTTGCTGGTGGATTCCCTGCAGCTTGAGGTCTTCAAATCTCACTTTTGAGGATTTCAATAACTCAGTCATGGGTTCGGGGTTGTTATAAATGTGTATGGGTAGGGTTTTGTGGCCTGCCTTGTGCGGGAGGTCAGACTAGATGATCATATTGGTCCCTTCTGACCTATGAGTCTATGAGTCTATGAGTCTAATTTTTTTAGTAGAGAAGAGAGAACGTAGTTTATTTTGTTTGTTTTTTAGGGGGCAGGGAAGTTGTGGGGAGAAGGTATTTCTAATGCCACTAAATTTTAAAAGTTTTTCAAAATGTACTGGGCTCGAATTTGGTATAATCAAATCAGATCAAAATAAGGCCTTGGAAATCTATGAAACATCTTATTCTTCATTTAAATCATTGCTCAATTGTGTAAGCATCAGGTCCTTCCTCTTCCTCTACCCCTCCTCCTCCACGCTTTTTTAAAGATTATTAGAAGCAATGGACCTGAGTTACGAAAATTGGATCTGGATCCACATTTTCCCAAAGTTTCAGGGAGTTTAGATCCAGAGCTTTGATTCAACCTGCTACAGAGAATATGGTCCCGGTGTGAAAAATCATTTCCCAGCCTGTTTTTTTAAATCCAGCACCTCCAATATAGAGGTGATCAGAATAAAGATTGTCAAAGATTTTATTTTTTTCTGACACTGTTCTTCATTACCTGGTCTTAATCACATGACATGGGACTAACTAAGTTACAAAAGGTTAATATACTGCAGTCACAAGGCAGAGGTCAGTATCTTACCACCTCCATTGGCTACTGTACATTCCTCAGCATGCACACTAGCTGACTGGTGGGGCTTGACAGGCCTCTGGCTGATAGAACATGTACATTTGGTATCATCAGGATTGGTTGTAGACCAAATGATATCCCAAGCAAAAAGCATCTTCCATGCCCCCACCTCCATTTGTTAAACCTTAGAATACTTTTTTTGTTGTTGTTGCATTTGTAGCCCATTTCATGACTTTGATGCATAGTTTGCACCCATGATTTATTCCTGTTATATAAAATTATAAATTTGTATGTAGGATCTGTAAACCTGTATTTATTCATAGCATGTATAATTAAATTTTAAAAAATTGTCGTCTCTAAGCTTTTGGAAAGTTTTTAATTTTAAGAATAATTGAAATGAACTTACATCAAGAAATTGAAACTTTTGGTGGACCAGTATTAAACATGGTTACAATACATGACAGCCTTAGAATGTTAACCCTAATCTTTTAGATCAAAAGGTTGCTTTTCTCGCCTTTGCCCTTGTGAACTGAAACACAGCGTCAGAGAGATCCAATGCCTGGCCAACGACATTTTCAAGTGATAAAATAGCAAATGAAGGCACTCTCTCATCGGCCATCATCGATTGAAGATATGTTTTAATGAGCCTGAGCTTCAAACAGCTGTGCTTATCACTAGCAACTGTGACCAGCAGTGTGAGCATATCCTGAAAAGTGGTCCTTCAGCTCTGTATCATGAATGAATTGGAGAACTGGGAGTGAAGAGTGCTTCCTGGGTGGCAGAATGTAACAGATGTTGTCCAATTCGACATAAAAGTCTTTATCATTGACATTCCAGCATACCTCATGTGTCAACTTCCAATGGAGGTCTGTACAATTGTTCAAGAGTGTTTTCCTGTCTGCCAGCAGCTTATAAGGTCATACAAAAATCACTAGATCTTTTTGTGGTGCTTCATTTGTCCGAACCTTTCTTCAGTGTACACTCAAGCAACTTCCTCTTGAATTTTTCTTTCTAGCTTCCCATTACCTCATCTCTGCCCTCATAACCAAACTGTCTCTTCTTCAGATGAACATGAGTTTCCTTGAAGGCAGGCTCAACTCTGAAGTTTTCCACCATTTCTTTGGCAGCAGTAATGGCATCTTCAAATCAATCATCTGTAGGCCACAATGCAATCAAGGCAGTTTCTCATCAAAGTAGCAGTGGTTGCAATGTCCATTGTCTGAGTTTGTAATGCCTTGCTTACAATGTTTACTTGGAAAAGAACATTGGGCCAAACCACAAATCAATGTGGGTCTCCCAGTGGGTGTCACTTAGTGGCTTCATGGTCAGATTTGTAATGTTGTCCCTGAGAATCTTCCACCTGATAGGTGATGCTGAAAACAAAACATATATCCTTTGCAGTACTCCGAAGAGACATACTGAATCTAAAACAATGAGAGTCCTGTAGCACCTTAAAGACTAATGAATTTCTGTGGGAATAAGCTTTCATGGGCTACAACCACAGTCTCGTTGTTTTTGCTGTATACAGACTAACACAGCTACCCTTCTGGAACTTAATCTAAAGAAGATGATGCTGCATCTGACACAACCAGGTTGAGGGAATAGCAGCCACAAGGCATGAAGAAAGCTCTTGGATTCAGCTCAAGGATCCTTTGTTTCTTCCCTTCGTGTTTGCACTGTTGTCATAGCTTTAGCTGCAACAGTCCTGAAGCTTTATTTTATTCTCATTCAAAACCTTCATAAATAGTTCCATTAGGCCTTTTCCAGTAGAGTCATCCACAGTAGTACTTCTCTTTGCAAAGCCCTATCAATATGTTATCAAGCATCATCCTTGCCATAAGGTTTCAACATTAATAATGCATTGGTTTTCTGCATCTATACATGTATCTGAAGTAGGCCATAAAATGGCTGGGTGAGTTTTCATGTTGCTTCAGAGCATCAGCTATGTTATGCCAGTAATTGTCCCTGGATAAAGCAAGCAACAATTCTGAATTCTTATAAAATATTTTACAACAAAAACAGACACTTTGTCAGTTGGTTTTGACTAAACAGCCAGCGCCAATTCAGTTTCTCGCCATTCTCACTCTTTCACAGTGTGACTTTGAGAAGTGTCGCTTCTGCTCATTTACTGGAAACATCATATCCTCAGTTTTGCCCAGCCTTTTCCAAATTGTATGATCAATATCGGCAGAGATTAGGATCGCCAGCCAGAAAGCAGGATCTGATATATCAATTTGTGGTGAGCAATTTTTCTCACTGCAAGGCTGATTCTTCTTTATCGTTTCTCTCCTTTTCATTTAAACCATATTTTTCTTTGTCATCACTCTCCTATGTACTGCCAGGAAAACTGGATGATTCTCCATCGCTTTCCTCACATTTCCATTTCTTATCTTCAGGGAAATCTGCTAATTCCTAAATAATAGGACTTCCATCATTCACGTTTCACTTCTCAATTTCTTCTGCATTGGGATGATTGCTACCACTTAAAGCCCAGTCTATGCTGCTCTGTTTCAGATATTTTACCATCAGATTTGGCCCTTGCTGCAAAGTAGATTGCACTTGAGCTTTTTGCTTCCTATACTGAGCTCCTGAAGGCTTCTTTGGGGACATATTTATTTTCTACAGGGCAAACAGATAGTATTATGGAGAGCAAAAACCTATGTTCCAGAGTCTTGGAAACACTAGAAAGTCATCAAATATTACATGTTAAGTATGGCATAAGAAGTAATAGTGTTTCTTTTATATTGTTGTGTAGATAGGGTGCAATAGATATCTCTGGTGTCTCATTAAATAGGTTCTTTATTAGTCACTGCTTAAACTCTTTAAGTCTTAAAACACAAGTACACTGTCACAATTACACAATAAAACAAGATATGCAATATTGCAGCGGGCTCTCACTTCACCTCAGTTCGTTTCTGGGTTGCCTGCCCCTCAATCCATCTCTGAGTATCATATGGCTGACACAGGGGCTTCTAGCATTCCTAGTGTTGTCTGCATGTGGTTTGGGAGGGAAAGATCCCCCTGCTTGGGAAATGGCTGGAATTTGCCCAAAGCTTTTCATTATAAAAATGTATCCCTTCCCTTCTCCAGGCTAATCTATTCCTTGCAGGAATCTTTGGTTTAACATTTTTTAAAATTTTGTTTCCGCCCCCTTTGTTTTATTTTTAATATTTAAGACGTTACAGATGAGGGCTTTGTTGCTTTCTTAAAGTCTCTGGACTGCTTGTTATCAATGGCTCCCTGGTGACCCATTTTTCCCTGCGTCTTTCCTCTTGCTGTTTTGAATGTCAGTGGCTGGCCTCAAATTGCCGCTATATTTGATATATTTCAGTCATCCACACCTGTTTTTTCTGCTGTCTTTTAACAAAAATAACTTCTTTGTTATTTTGGATCTGTTAGGACTGATTTTTGCAGCCTGTTGTTTCTTTTAGGTAATAACTACCAGTGACTCCAAGCACCAAGTCCTCGGCCCCTATGGCCTTGCTTCTGCCCTTACCAAAATAGCAGGACTGTAACAGGTGCCTGAAGGCCTCTCTCTCACTGTATCCAGTTCCAAACTGCTCATTTCAGGCACGCAAAGAATGCAAGATCAGGTCCTCTGTCTCTATTTGGCTTCAGGCATTGCATTTCTGTAGTTACTAGTGGTGAAATGTTAAAAGAAATAATTGATTTATGAGAATTTTAAAAGAAATCTCTTCTGCCCATTACCACCTTTCAGGCTACTGGTTGGCAAGGATTTTCTTTATGTATCTTCTTATCCAAGCAATTCAGAAAGTATTTTAAAAATGATCCAAGCAAGGGTTGATCCAGTTTAAAATGCTTCCTCTATCAGTATTTGAACTGGGTTAAAATAGATGGGCTTGTTTTATGCACTTAAACATTTCTTTTCATTTCAGTAAGCAAAAGTCTGAGTTTGCACTGTTGAGTTACATTTGGAATTCAAACATTCCAAGACTCAAAAGAAAACACAGTGAAAACCACTGAGTTTCTCCTACTTTCCTATCAAAATAATACAAAAACAAAATTTGGCATGATTTTGATTCCAAATCAGCAGCCCAAATCATAAATAGGATCCACGAGTAATTGCAAAATCCATCCACAGCACTGGATTTTATTTGAATTTGTAATGAAATCTGTTACCAGCAAGACAAATTTCACATAGTTGCAGGGTCTGATGTAAAACATTTCACATGGGGCTTACTGGTTCCAGTATGTGGTTTCCCCAAGTAGCCTTGCTAGTACGCTCACTTACAGGCTTTTACCCAAAGGATATAATCTGCTTTCATTGACATTGTCGGACAGGATCAAGCCCTAATTGCTCTTCCACATCATATTCATCTCACAGCAGTGCTAACATTTAAGCCATAAATGTGTTTTTGTTCAGTTACTAGATAAATAAATTCATATATTTGGAAGACCAGATAGGACTACTGTGATCATATAACCTGACCTCCGGCATCACTGGAGCTGGTGGAAAAGTTTTTGATAGAAATTTTCATTGAAAAATTCAGTTTCATTGAAATGTTTCATGAAAATGTGTCAATCTAAAAAAAAAAAAAATTCAATGGAAAAAGGCAAAACAATTCATTTAGTCTTTCTTGTTTTGCTTTGACAATGCTGAAATGTTTCATTTAGGTAAAAATGTTTCATTTTGTCTTTATTGTTTTCATTCATTTTCTTTAGAGTTATATATTATATTAAAATCTTAATATATTGTATTTATATATTTCATATTATATTATGTTTCAACAGTATCAAAACCAAATACTTCAACATTGCCAAAGTGAAATGATTTGACATTAGCTAAACAAAACATTTCAAATGTCTCAAATGAGATTTTTGGGGAATTTTCATTTCACAGGAAATTATGAAATGTCAGTTTTTCATTTGGAACAGTTTTTTTTTCTGAAAGGTCAGAATTTTCTGTGGAATGGAAATTCTCTTTTCCACCCAGTCCTATAAAATAGCACAGGGCAAACAACCTCACCCAATAATTTCTGCATCAAACCCAGAACTTCTGTTAGAGTTATACACATATATTTTAGAAAGACACCCAGCCATGACAAAGGATTTCAAGGGATGGACTGTCCATGACATTCCTACATAAGATGTTCCAATGATTAATAACCCATATTGTTAAAAAATTTCCTTTATCTCTATTCTTAATTTTTCTAGCTTCAGGTTTCTGCCATTGGATCTCATTATTCCTTTTTATTCTAGATAAAAGAGCAAGCTACTATCAAAAATCTCTTCCCTACACAATTACTTGTAGACTGTGATCAAGTCACCTCTATTTTTTCTTGGATAAACTCAGTACATTGAGTTTCTTAGTTTCTCATTGTAAATCAGGTTTTCCACCCTTCACATCTTTCTTTAAGCTCTTTTCTGAACTCTTTCCAATTTTTTGAAGTGTGAACACCAGGACTATAATTATTTCAGTTTACAATATTGTGTGAGCTGAAAATTTGGGTAGGAATAACCCCTTGAATCTAAATGTGTTAGTGAATTTTCATCTGCCCACTTCTTCCCATTGTAACTTATAAAATATGAAGAGAATAAAACTAAATCTTGTGTATTGCTACATTTCTTCACATTTCTAGGCACCACCTGAGACTTTAGTGATATTAAGAAACAGCAATACTTCTTCCATATTGCAACAGCATAAGAGAGGAATGAGTTAGTGAGTGAGTAAAGGAGGCATTCAGCACCCTTTCACCTAAATAATCTTACCGAAGCCTGACATAATTTTAAAAACATAATCAAATTGGAGCAGGCATTATCATCACTGCAGCTTTACGAGAAGCCTGCAGGGCTTTGTTATGAGCTTTGGCTCACAGAATAAAGTTTGTGAATGGGGTTTGGTGTCTCTATGGCTATCTCTACATTGCCCTGCAGTTCAGACTACAAGGGTGTGAATAGCGCCATGCACCAAAGTGTTGCCCTGTAACTCCTCTGTGTGGACACTGAGCGTGCAAAAGGAAAAGTTTCTAGTTTGCACTAATGTAGTTCTGTTTGAAGAGTAGTTTGTTAACATGAAGTAGGAACCTTTCTGTTCCCACCCATAGCATCCACACAGGGGAGTTACAGTGCAGCTTCGTGCACACTGCTATTCACACCCTGTAGTCCAAACTGAAGGGTGGTGCGGACAAGTCCTAAGTGTTTAATATGAGGAGGAGAAATATCCCTGGGGAAGAAGTTT
>VOCS01058189.1:0-17912 GCA_007922155.1 Mesoclemmys tuberculata | reverse complement strand
ATTGCTCCAGTGTACAAGGTGGTCCAGATCTTCCTGAATAGCATCCCGGTCCTTCTCCGTGTTAGCAATACCCCCCAGCTTCGTATCATCCGCAAATTTTATTAACACACTCTCGCTCTTTGTGTCAAGATCAGTTATAAAAAGGTTAAATAAGGTCGGTCCAAGAACCGATCCTTGAGGGACTCCGCTAGTAACCTCCTCCCAGCCTGACAGTTCACCCTTCAGCACGACCCGCTGTAGTCTCCCTTTTAACCAGTTCCTTATCCACCTTACAACTTTCACATTCATCCCCATCTTTTCCAATTTAACTAACAGTTCCCCATGCGGAACCGTGTCAAACGCCTTACTGAAGTCGAGGTAAATTAGATCTACCGCATTGCCCTTGTCTAAGTAATCCGTCACCTTCTCAAAGAAGGAGATCAGGTTGGTTTGGCACGATCTACCTTTAGTAAATCCATGTTGCAATTTGTCCCAATTACCATTGACCTCCATGTCCTTAACTACTTTCTCCCTTAAAATTATCAAAGCGCTGCATAAGTGCTGCTGTGCCTCAGTATGGAACCTAACAAGACCACAGCCAAGCTGATGTAGTTCTTCTGTCATGAATTAGACAACACGGCAGTTAAAATCATAACAATGTGGGAAGTAAAAGACTGTACTCCCTAGCCACTTGTGTCACTTAATCCAAAAGGTATGATGTGTAAGAGTTTTTAGTCTTTAATGAACATCCCAATCCAATTATATTCCTCTTAGAATGCTCAGCATTATTACTCTTGGTGAGCTTTCCTTTCACTTTTGTTATGACACTCAAATTAATATTTCCAGTTTAAAGGAACCCAATTTAATTAAGCCTTGTTAGAAGTAGATCTTGCTTCTGGTCTTCAGATCTTATAACTTTGTAAATCTTTTACATCAAAGTCAGCAAATTTGGATAGATGCATATGACTTCCAGTACAGTGTGCTGTACTGTACCAGAGGTTGGTATGTTTATGAGCTGTAGGATCAAGTAATATATTAGCTCCAGTACTTAAGCAGAAGATGGATTCAATCCTGTTACATTTAATAGCACTAAACGTCTTTCATGTAACAAAAATTCTGAATGGATAGTCTGAAAGATCTCAAAGTGTCTCTTTATGAAAGGTAGATTTAATCAATGTTTTGCTTAAATATCCCAATGAATAACAGTGCTCAGAAATTTTTCTGTGAAGGCAGGAATTTACCATTTGACGGCTGTAGTTTTTTCCTGTCTAAACAGCATATTTTTAAGATTTGTGGTTTACCCATGTAGAATTCAGGGGGCAGATGCTGACTCCAGTTACACAAATGTAAATCCATAGTAATCTTATTCAAGTAAATGGATTTCTACTGGCATAGCTGCGACCAGAAGCTGTCCCATGCTATCTATGGTAAATCAGAATATATCCTGTAGGTGGCATAATTACTAAAGGTCCCTTCTCTATATGTTCTCTGTCTCTCACCTCCTGAGAACTCAATCAAGAGAAACTGGACTTCTAAAGATAGATATTCGGATGTGTTGTATACTATCCTCCTTTGCATTTCTCCTCATAATGAAAAATTTCCTTTCACTTAGGTAAGTAAAGTGCCTTCTTGAAAGGACATAGTATAACTTGGAATTATTCAGTTTACTTGGCTCATTAGTTGCACTTTCCCCTGACTTTCCTTTTGACACAATTCCCTTTAATCACCTATTGTACACTAAACAGCAAACTCAGCCCTTTGCATACCTTACAGCAAATAACCCTTTCAATCAGCAGGTAATGCAGCTGTTCCTGAATTACTGCTCAAATATCTTCAGCTTCCAGCCCTCCAAATCTTCTGATAAAACCTTGGGGGAGTAGGATTTGTTTAGTCCAAAAAGAATAAGAGAGAATGGAAAAAGAGCAGGAGAGAGAAATTCCTCTAAGAAAACAGAAACTTTAATTATTAACTGCTTGGCACATAACATTAGTCAAACGTAAGATTAACAAGGATTTCTCATCTTCCACTATCAACTGTCAAGGCTTTGCCTTAGGTAAACCTTTTCCTTCATTAGATCCCGAGAAGCATAATTTCAGATCCTTAGAGTAATGCTGGGTCATTAAATCAATTAAACCTAAATATAATTTGCTATGTGATGTAGGCTTAGTGCTCGATTATCTTTGTAAAGTTGATAACAATGGCTCTTTGAAAGATTTACCAGAATCAAAGGAGTATAAATGACATACAAAGGGCAACCCTTGCTCAGTTATTTTCACTAGATCACTTTTTATCCTGTTGACGTCAGTGAAAGATATCAATTGTTAAATATTTTTTTAAAAAATGTATAATATTCTAATTAGTATGCTACTCTTCCCAGAATGCCAAATGTAAGGATATTTTTGGGGCATGGGGATGAGGGAAAAGCTATTTGGCTGTCACAGATTTGATCAGGCTCCCCCTGCTGGCAGCTCACTAGCACTGTCCTCCAAGATACTCCTGTATCTCAAACACATCCTCTCCAAGGACTCTACCTAAATATGTGAACATTCTCATTTACCTGGTTGGCCATATGTTAAGTGTAGCATACTACATAAAGACACTTGGCACAAAATTCTAAAACCATTGCTCTTTACTTAACAGATAAAGCACCATACAGATCATGTAGAAAACATAAAACATCCTGAATGCAATGCCCCTCACTTCAGCTCACTCTTCCTTTGGGAATCCCTGGGGGTTCATTTGTTTTCCAAAAGGCAGAGTTCCTTCTACCTCATCAGGCTCCTACATACAGCTTCTCTCAGCCTGAACTGGTGAAAATGGCCAAAGAAATCAGCTCCTCTCATTTCATAAGCTTCCAGACCCCCTGTCAGGTGACTTCCTGGTCAGTCTCAACAGGTGAAGTCACTGCTAGGCAATCTCACCCCTTCCAAACTAGTTTCTCTGGGCAGAGGCTGGCCTTTAGTCTAAAGCAATTACATTTCAGTGGTCAAGCACTTAAGTCAATGAACCTCTTTTGTTAGCCCTCTGCCACTAACCTTCAGAAGGCAAAAGCACAAAGAGATGGGCAACTAGCCCTAGCAGTCAAAAATGGAGTTTGCAGCTTGGTAAAGATATATAAGCTTTTGTCTACCTTAAACATACTTGAACTAGTTCTCATTGAACTAGCATGCTAAAAATAGTACCATAGTTGTGGCACGGCTAGTCACCCAGAGCAGCTACCCCATGACACTGCTTACCACTACCCATGCTACCCTGGCTACACCTTTCTTTTTGGTGTGCTAGCTCTATTAGAGCGAGCCTGTGGGTATGTCTCTGGAGCGGAGAATCACACCCCTAACTCCAACTCTCCAACAGAGAGTTCATAATCTCACACACACGAATTATAGAGATAGATATCGCAAATCGTCACAGTGGCTTTTTCACGTAAAATATGCTACATTAGAATACTTACTCTGATAATGTAGTGCACATTCGAGAAACTTTGACAGGCACATGGAATTGACCAGGTTTTGAAAATCCGAAGAAGGCACAAGCTGATATGCTAATACAAGTTGCACATAGCATATTGTATTATTATATTTCTCTGCATTTTTGTAGACTTGAAAGAAAGTAGATGTATAATATAAGTTAGCCAGTCACTTTGCCCTTGCAAGACTAGGATGTCTCAAAACCCTACGTGGGTTCCAATGTGGGGTGGTAGGTGACAACTAAGGGTGTACAATAAGAGGGGGGAGGCAGTTATTTCTGTACCACCCATCCACTAAACTTTCTCTGGAACACTCCCAAACCAGCATCAATTTCCTGAACACCATGATCAGCTTCAACAATGGAACCCTATAGCAACTATATACAGGAAACCCACAGATCACCACACCTACCTTCATAGATCCAGTAACCAGCCCAAACAGACCAAGAAATCTGTTATCTACAATCAGGGACTCAGATAATACAGAATAGGCTCTGAGGACAAAGTCTGGGATAAACACTTTAACATGCTTAAAACTGCCTTCACCAAACAAGGACAGTTCCCCAAAGACGTAGACTACATCATGGAATGGGCCACCGAAATAGCCCAAGAGAACCTGCTCCAGCACAAAAATAAAACCATCTCCAACCACACACCCCTAGTCGTCACCTACAACCCCACATTGGAACCTTTATGGAGTATCCATAAGCTACATAAACTACAACTCATACTCGATGGGGACCCCATCCTGAAATAAATCTTTCCTGAATCCTCTCTTCTGGCCTTCAGACAACACGTTAACTAAATATCCCAATAGCAACTACATGGGTGAAACCAGACAATCACTACACTCTCAAATGAACTCACACAGGAAAATAATAAAAGACAAAACCCCCACATCACCTGTGGGTGAACACTTTTCTTTGAGTGATCACTCTATACCTTATCTATCAGTCCTCATGCTCAAAGAAAACCTGCACAATACTTGAAAAAGATGAGCCTGGGAACTTAAATTCAAACCTTTGTTAGATACTAAAAATCATGGATTGAATACAGACACTGGATGTCTGGCTTATTACAACAATCTATAACACACTAAACTCCCCCAGAGCTGCTTTCCGGACCCTTTCTTTCTTTCCTACATCTGTGGGTGTGTTAACAGGCCACTTCACTTTGAATGGTCTCTTGAAATATATGTTAACTACTTATGCTAGACAATCTGTTCCACCTTGTATTTAGCTGAAAGACTCTGAATAAGTTTCCCAGACCTGAAGAAGAGCTCTGTATTAACTCAAAAGCTTTTCTCTCCCATGAAATAAACTGATCCAATAAAAGATATTACCTCATCCACCTTGTCTCTCTGACTCTAAGAAGGTCAGTTATGTGACCCTAACTTCAGTCGTGTTTTTCACTAATTATAAAGTGTTGTGTTGACTTATCAGGCCCTTTAAAAACAGGAATGAGTTTAGCTTTGTGAATTACTGACTCCTGCTCATGTAGTTGTCATCTCGCCCAAGTCTCCTTGTATCTTCAGTTCGGATACGTATCATTTTGGGTGACATTACGTAGTTAAATTAGAACCATTGATAGTAGAGATTGGAAAAGCTGTATTAGGTCACCTGCCCACCCCCCTGCCAACGCAGGATTGTACTTCATAGTAATTTCTCAAGGAGGACTCATTGCCTATTAAATATCTTTCCCTTATTTAAATTAAAGGCAGATTTATTTTCATCAGCTTTTAAATTATTTAATTAGCATCCTGCAGGGAGGGTTAATTTTCAACTGTACTTATTATTAATTTATTATTTATTATTGTTGTTGTTGGTGGTGGTGGTGGTGGTGGTGGTGTAAAATGTCTTGAGTTCCTGTTAAGATGATGCAAATGTTTAAATTGCTTTTAGCACAAAGTGCACATTGTACATTTGCACATGAAGGGTCAGGTCCTTTCAAACAAAAAACTCCTATTGACTTCATCATGCAGTCGTTGTGTATTCACGTGTCAACCTTTTTGTGTAACAATTCAGTTATACCCTAACAAGGCATTTTTTCCATTAGTCATGAACTATAGATTATTACTTTTTAATCTGCTTATTCAAGACCCAATCCTGCTTCTATTGAAGTTCTGATTCTGACTTAGATGGAAAGTAGATTGGGCCATAATTTAGGCCGAAAATTTTTCTTTTTTGGATCTGACGTGAGGATCTCTCACCTGCAGCATAGACTTTATTGCACATTCTGCACTTGATCCCCAAATAGAATTTCTGTGGAGATTATATTCACTTGGTGATAGAATACGCTCCAGCAGCTTTAAACAGTGGCACATAGTGATCACACTGAAAGGTCTCTTTCTCCTTGAGAATTATCACCAGTTACAGAGGTGTTGCCATTTGAAGCATAAGAAAGCTCTGATACAATTTTTCAAAGTGGCAGGAATGTTCAAAGTGTCACCACTTGCACATAAAGGCTTTGTCTCTTTTCAGTGTGCTCCTCATCCTCTCCACTCTACCCAAGCCATGCACCTGACCACCCTTTTGCTCCCTCCACTGTCACTATCAGTGCCATCTTATATTTCCCCCTCTCCCTCCATGGTTGAAGCGCCCTTTCACGTGATTCCTCCTAATAGCACACTCCCCGCTAAAAGGCCCACAAGACCTAGTTCCCTCAATTCTCCTCAAAGTAACAGCATCTTAATCTGCATACATAAAGAAATAACCTCTCAGGATGCATGCACTGGTAACCAAAGCAACATGATCTTGTTACCCTTCCTTTTCTCCTGAGTGTTTCTAATCAACTCTTTTTGTCATGTTTTTTTAACTTAGGTTTAGATCATGCTCCATTGTAAAGCTAATGAAAAAACTCAGATTGACTTTAATATGAGTCAGCTCAAGCCCTTAGACTGTAAGCTGTTTGGATGATGAACGCTGTCTTTCATTGTTTGTATAGTTCCAGACATATATATTCCACTGTTCAAGTAATGCACTTGACTGAAACGCCACTATAGATCTCAACTAACAAAAAAAGTACGCTGAGCTTTGCAAAGCAATCTGTGGAATACGGATGGTCTATTCCCATATATTTTAGTGGGAATTGGATATTCAAATCTCATAGACTATAAATCAGAAAGGATCATTATGATCACCTAGTCTGACCTCCTGCACAATGCAGGCCACAGAACTTCACCCACCCACTCCTGTAATAGACCCTAACCTAAGACTGAGTTATTGAAATCCCCAAATAATAATTTAAAGATTTCAAGGTCTCTAAATCCAAAATAGCTTTTAAAATCTCAGCCATAAACCACAGATACTTATAGCATATGGTATTTCCACTGTGCCCATTCTGAACTAGCGATGGATTACTATGTTAGCTTCAACACAAAGTAACGGAAAAGAATGTTTCAAAGACTGAATTTCAACAAAGGAGCTGAATTAAGCTGTGCATTTTTAAAATAAACTTTACAAAAGAACGACAAATCCTGATAACTGCCATAGTGAGGCTCTTCACAGCCTCAGTCTCCATCTGTCATTTCAGTGGCATAGGCACTGAAGCAATTTATTGTGTCAAAAGTTCAAGCACCAAAGAAAAAGAGGAACAAAGACAAAATGGAAAAAAATCTGAGGCCCAGGAAATGATGATAATTTCCAGATACAATACTGCAAAAAGTAATGGCAATGGTGGAATCCTGAGTGTCACAGTACCTGAAGGTCAAACAAGGAGTTCTGATCCCCTTGGCACCTGGTAACTTCAGCACTAGCGCCCAAATACTTTACATTTAGGAATTCAAAGTGACAACACTGTAAAAAAACCACTGGGTTAGCTCTGTCTCTGTGCATCACTGAGCATGATTGTTGTTGTAACCTTCTCTGCCTTCACTGCGTATGATGAGTTAAGGCAGTAGGTACAAAGGAAGTGGGATAAAGTTTCAAAATATTCTACCAGAAAAAGGGAAATTAAACCAGAAATCACCATGTTAGAAACTATCTGGCCCAGAGAGCAGTTGATCATTACCTGAGACTGTCTCAGTTAAGCTACCACCTGAACCATCCTACCTTTGTCCACCCTGCAATCCACATACATTTAATCCCTTATAACCCATTGTTGATTTATCTTCTCCATGAATTACAACATAACACCAATAGACAACCAGAGATATTCCAGCTACACTGAATGGTGGCTTCTGAAGCACTCAGGAAAACAGAATCAGGCAGATTGGGAGAGATTGCCAGAAAAAAAGGGAAGGGTTGATTCAGAACTGAAGAGGGTTAGATCCAGCTAGGGGCAGCAGCATGTGAGGAGAAGAGGATCAGCTTTGGGGTTACAAGGCATCAGGGGACAGAAAAGAAGGGTAACAACAGGGTCAGTATGGAAAGGGCATCAGGGAGAGTGGAGTAGCAGCAGCAATAATGAATGGATGAAGGGCAAATGAAGTAGCAAAAGAGGGGAAAAGTTGCAAGCTTTCAAAGACATGATTCCAGGTATGGACTTGAATCTATGTATTATATAAAATAAATAAGAGAAACATTAGTTTTGGGTTGCAATTCCATGTAAGGGTTGTGAGCACTTGTGCTTTACTGTTGTGATTTATAGCGTGAATAAAATGGGGGGGGAATAGAATGGCATCGACTAGGAATAATCGTTTATGGTTAAGGCCTTGGCCCTTGTTATTTATTTATTATTTGTATTACAATAATACCAGAAGGGTCCAAACAAGATCAGGACTTAAATTTCCCAAAGTGCCTAAATGACGTAGGAGCCTAAGTCCCATTTTCAGAAGTGACTTAGGCAGGTAGGGCCAGAGTTTTAAAAAGCATTTAAGTATCTAATGATTCAAATAGGTGCACACTGGGATTTTCAAAAGCAGTGGTCCTCAACCAGGGCTACACATATCCCTGGGGGTACGCAGGAGTCATTAATCAGGAATTAGAGCCAAGGGTCAAGACTGGATGTGCCAAGGCAAGGGCAAGACTGGGTCTAAGGCAGGAGCAGAGCTGGGAACAAGCTGGCATGGAACTATCACACCCATGGGCAAATGCTGTGAACAGCCACTGAACTGCTATTACTGCTGAGCTTGGGAGCTGATCTCCCGACTCTTCCAACCAAGCAGGCAGCCTACTACAGGCCAGCTACAAGCTCTGCTTTCAGACTGGCTCTTCTGCAGACCCTGATTCCTGAAAATGTATGCCATTAAACTTCGGAATTCATTGTTAGTGAACTTTCGTGGGCTCTCTGGAAGGTGTGCCCATTCATCTCAGATGATGTCAGACATACTTTTTAACATATATATATATGTGTATATATATATATATATATATAGAAAAAAGAAGAAATTGGGTCCAAAAAGAACCATTGACAGAAACAGAGACAATCATACTTCTCACAACTATGCATTTATAACCTCATGAAACACAAGGTTAGTCTGATTTATTAAGTAGCGACAAACTATTATTAGTGATAAACTAATTAGAGTCTGGCCTGCCACTGATACCCAAAACTCCTATTGACATGGGTAGGAGTCCCACATGAGGAATGAGGACAGGATCACTCCCACGATGCAAGGACCACTGCACAATTTTAGTCCCAAATAGGCACTGAGCAAGGAAACTGAGCAGAGCAGCCACAAAGGGGATCAGCTCACCCCTATGCATCACAGAAAGAGCTCTCATAAGCCAAAACAAAAGGTGATGATGGGAAAAACTGATCAAGGGAGGATCAATGAGATCCATATTTACAGACACCCAAAGGCTCCAACACCTCATGTAATCCCCTTTGAGTGGGGAGATTCCACCTCCCCAGCCCTACCATATCATTCTAACTACAGAGACCCTGAATATACTTAACATTTATGCCAGTGGACTGGATTTCATCTGCAAAGATTTAACTTTCCTCATCATTGGGACAATATACAATCAATAATAAGCAAATTCAAGGGAATGCAACCAAAAAAACCTCAGGAATGAACAATGTCCATTAAGCTTCCCTCCCCTTTTGCCTAAAGCTAGGAAACTGTTTGCACATGAGCTCTTTCATGTCCTGGATATGACAGTCCTTTTCATTATAAACTAATAAGTAAGCTTCTGAAAGGGCTGATTTTCTCAAGCAGCTATTTATTCAAGTAACACAAAATTATGTGCAAAGAAAAACAATATTAGCTTTGTGTTAACATTTATTGCAAAGCAATGAGATATAAGAAAAGAAGCTTGCTGCCAGCTCAGGAAAAGGGGCATTAATTAGATTTTTTTAATCTATCTGTTCACATGAGTTGATGTATTTCTTTTTTTAAAAAATTTGGAGGAAAAATTAACTCAATTTGCCTGAATTGTTATTAATTATTTTTCATGTGTCAAAAATGTGCTAGCACCCACACATTACAGAGAAAAAGGTGTGGTTCCTGTAATAATAGTTTACAATCAGACCTGATTCAATGAAACAAGGCAAAAAATAGTAGGGTAGGTTGGGAGGTTACACTATTTTTAGTTTTAGAAACATATGTCAAATGTAACCCACATCCCCTTTTTATATACAGTGCAACAGAGCTATCTTTCAGTTTAACCAAGGGTACATCAAACAAGGGGATTAATAGTTGTAGTGACAGACAAATTTGTCCAAGTAATATGAACCTGGACGGAGATGTGGAATAACTGGCAAATCTAAATTATAAATCATTTGCAATAAGAGACAGTGGATGTAACCCTCAATCCATTGAGTTAAATAGAAATTTTACCATTGATTTCAGTACATCCAGGATTTCACCCAAAATGTCACACAATCATTGAAATATAGAAATGTAGGGCCAGAAGGAACCTTGAGAGGTCATTAAGTCCAAACACCACACCTAGCCTCCATGCTGAGCTAGGAGCTCGTATACCTAGACCACACTTGATCAGTGTTTGTCCAACCTGTTCTTAAAAACCACCAATGACATGAATTCCACAACCTCCTTTGAAAGTCTATTCCAGTGCTTAACTGTCCTTATCATTAGAAAGATTGTCCTAATGTCCAACATAAATCTTCCTTGCTGCAGACTAAGAGAATTACTTCTTCTCCTACAATCAATGGTCATATAGAACAATTGATCACCTCCTCTATTTGAAGACTGTTGTCAGGTCCTCCCTTGAATGTCTTTCCTCAAGACTAAACATACCCAGGGTTTTTTTTAAAATCCTTCCTTAAAAGTCAGGTTTCCCAAACCTCTTATCATTTTTGTTAGCTTCCTCTAGACCAGTGTTTCTCAGCCTTCTTGATACCAGGGACCAGCTTGCTACCTTCCTAAACTATGACAGGGAGATCTCGGGGACTGGTGCCAGTACAAGGACTGGTAACTGAGAAACAGTGCTCTAGACTCTCTCCAATTTCTCCACATCTTCCTTTGAGTTTGGCATCCAAAACTGGACACAGTACTCCAGCTGAGGCCTCACCAGTTCCAAGTACAGCAGAACAATTACTTTCTGTATATGTCTTATACTGGAAGTTCCTGTTAGTAAACCCACAAATGATATCTGCCTTTTTCAAAATGACATCACATTTTTTACTTCTATTCAATTTGTGATCCATTGTAACTAGGGTTTCTAATTTTCAGTGCTAACCACAAATGCTGATAAAACACCCCCAATTAAAAAAAAAGAGAAATCAGTATTTATCCAATAAACAACAGAAACACACTGAAAATGGTTACTTGTATCTAAGGCCTTCTCTACAGAGTAATGATATACAGGTGTGTGATTTATAAAGAGCACTACAGTGTTGTGCATTAACTGGTCCATGTAGACCCCGCTGGTGTGCACTAAAGATTTCCTAGTGTAGTTTAACACAGTGCTGTTTGAAATATATCAAAGTGCACTAGGGACCATTACAAGAGATTACTCATTACAGTGTAGTGTACCATAATGATTAATGTATATAATATACATCATATATAAAGAGAAAGCCTCAAAAACCCAACTTTTGGACATCTAAATGAAACTCAAAAATTACTAAAAATAACCCCTAAAAAGGAAATGAATACTCCTCCCCCACAAAAGCCCTAAGTACAGCCCCCAGATCTTTTTCAGTATACTACTGCCTAGCCAATTATTCCCCATTTTGTATTTATGAAACTGATTTTTCTTTCCTTGATGTTGGATTTATCTTTACTGAATTTTATCTTGTTGATTTCAGAACAATTCGCCAATTTATTAATGTCTTTTTGAATTCTAATCCTATCCTCCAAAGTGCTTGCAATCCCTCTTCCCTGCGCCCCTTCCCCCAGCTTGGTGTCATCCACAAATTTAGTAGTGTACTCTCCACTCTGATGTCCAAGCCATTAATGACATTATTGAGTAGTATCAAATCCATCCTTTCCTTTAAATTATGTTAAAAAGTCATGGCCTAGAAATCATAATTAGAGCCGAGCAAAACTGGTGAAAAATGTTTTGTGAAAATGAAAGATTTGTGAACTTGAAGATATTCATGTTCCAACCAAAACAAAAACAACAATATATTATTCTCAATGTTTTGCTATCGCCAGTTGTAAGTGAAAGGCAAACAAAGTCTTTGTTGTGTGTACCATAATTTGAAAGAACAGCTACTTTGTTTTTGCAGGGCTGTTTTAAGAAAAAAATTACATTTTAATCTCAGTTTAGTCTCTCTGCCAAACATTGTCTTCAGACAATTCAGACAGATGAATGTAACCATATTACGCTGGATTAAACAAAAGGAATGATGCAACTTTGAATAAAGTCCAGAGAAGTAGAAATTGAACTATTCATCTTATGATCACAAATGCATTCTTCAGCTTCGTTGCAGCAAAGCCTCTACATAGCACTAAACATTGGAATCTTAACATTAAATGAAGGTGATAGGCTTCTGTTTTCTTCAGATATGACTGTAATCTAATATTTTGTTTTACCAAGGTAGAATAGTGAAACATCAATTGAAATCACAATGCATCTGGGGAATACTGAAGTAGTTTCCAAGCTCTTTGTGTACTTTCCTGTGAAAAGTTCAAGTTGCCCTTCAAATCTGAGTGGTTGAAATAGCTGTTGTTGAAGGTAAATCCAAAGTGAATAGTTTTATTCATAGTGCTACTTACGATTAAAATATTTACGTCTTTCCCTGATCTTAGCCACGTTTTAGAAAGCATATCAATTAAATAAAAACAATTGTTCACTACATACAGAGGCAAGCTAGTTGTTCTTCAACAGTGTCCTTTAAAATGGGAGCTTGTTTGAGAACCAAAGATTAGTTATACAGAAAAGATTTTCTATGAGCTGTTCCTATTTCAATAGACTCAAGGAACGGAAACTCAGCCCATGAGATAATGGTACTCAGAAAACTATTACCTCTGTGTGACTGGCTAGGTAATAAAAAATAGGACATTGGCTAAAAGTATTTAAAATTATAGTAGTTTTTAAAACAATGAAACAGTTAGGATTTTATGCATGCATTATTATTTCAGAGTTTGGTTTATAAAAATAATATTGATGGTATGTATTGTGGAACACATGATAGGTTGCTTGTTAATGAGATATGAATACTGTCCCATTGCCATAGGCAACGAAACAATGAATCCTTAAAATACAAAAAAAAAAAAAAATGGAAAGGCATAAGGTCTATTTTTTTTTTCATCTAACTCCACTGGGTTCATAAATTTTGATCCTTCCAGTTGCTGACCAAATCTTGTTGTTGAAGAAGTGGGTTTCAAATAAGAAGTTTCCCGAGGGAGTGTGTTCTCTATTTGCTAAGAGGGCAACATCTGTAAAAGCAGCAGACATTCCAAATCAGTTCTTGAATTCACTAGAATTCTATAGAATAGCACTTTTTAAAATAGTAATCTTCTCCTGGAATGTTTTCCATGTCAGCAAGAGCTGGTCAAAATTTTTCCATCAAAATTGATTTTTTCGGTGGAAAATTGGGTTTTTTCACAAGATGAAAACTTTTTTTGAAAGTGACTGCTTTTTGTGGCAAAGTTTTATTTTCCACTGAACAAACAAACATTTTGAAAACCTAAATATGTGGAGCTCGGGTTGTGAGCTAAAAACTGCAGTGTAGATGTTCAGACCCAGGCTGGACCCAAGCTCTGCAACTCTCCCCAATCAAGGGGTCTCAGGGCTCAAGCTCCTGCCTGAGCCCAAACATCTACACTGAAATTTTATAGCCCTAAAGCCTGAGACCCGCACGCCCATGTCAGCTGACCTGGGCCAGCTGTGGCCATGCCGTGAGTCTTTTACTGAAGTGTAGACATGCCCTAGGTGTTCTGATTCGTGCCAGGTGTTGCATTAAAAAAGCCAAGCAATCTCATTCTGCCAGAGGACAATTATTGCAAACCAGCTCCTGAATGGTTTCTGATAAAACCTACATGATGAACTATTGAACATTCAGTTCATTAACTGTCAACCAGCTTGACATCTCCATCTTTCACGCAGTACTGCAGAAAATCAAAGACCCACAGGGCCACACTTAAAAATCTTAAAGAGAAGGAACCGTGAAGGCTATCTTTAATGGAATGTAAAAGATAACAGTTGCCAGGCAGAAATCATGACAGAATGATCATTGCAATACTACATGTACCAATTAGACATGTGACTCCAGAAAATAATCAACACGGTAAATACAAGCTCAGGGAATTGCTTCAAAGATTGTTTTCTTATTCTGGTATTGTACTATGGTGTCTTTTAATGTCTTATTACTCTATATCCATGGATATGATAGATGCCGTGACAGTTTATAGACAGCTTCTTGCAACAGACAAATCTGAAAGATTATTCTTCATCAACCTAAAAATTCTGCAAGGCACAATTCTCAGACACTATTACCAGCATATAAGTGGAGGAAATGATTACTGTTCACTCTTTCTGGTGAGCAGCCTAGCAACATCAAAACACCCTAAAACTGTTATTTCTATATTAGGGAGGCTGCTTTCTCCTCGTGATGTGCACTTAAGTCTCTAGTTAAGACTAATGGAAAGTTCTGTATGCATATTAAAAAAGAAATTTACCCCTAGAGTCAGGCAAAAAGATGTTTTTGATGAAGTTTAATAGCTCGCTCTCCTTCAGCACCTCCAGCTTCTGATCTGATGACCTTACTCACACCGGGTAGAATCATACTCCAATAATATCCTCCTAGACTTCAGTGGGGCAGTTTGTAGAGTATTTAATATGAACAGAGGTATCAGAATCTGGCCCTAAGACAGTGAGTGGGCAAAAGGACATCTCATCATATATGCTACAAGAGACTAAAAGGAGCACAAGATGTTCCCTTATCCCAGTGCACCATACCTCTGGTTCCTGTGATTGGCACCCAGCAGGCCTTGCAAAGCCGAGGCATCCTATCCTCGCACAGGGGAGCAGAAGGAGGCCAAGAGTGGGTTGGGAGTTATGTAAGTGTAACCCATGTCTGCTTGGCGTGGCACTCTCTCTCACTCTAGTGGCACCTAGGACACCTGGCAATTGATGAGCCTACTGCAGCCTTGGCTAATAGAGATGTGTCTTTTAGCTTATGCAGCAAAGGCTCCTGGGTTAAGCTCCAGACATCTTAGGTTTGATCCCAGCCAACAACTGGGGTCTGTCAGGGATCCTATGCTGCGCCAAGTATACATCTGTTGCAGTTTACACCTTCCCCAAAGCAGCGGGGAGACAGGGAAGGAGATTGTGACTTTCCGTGTCATGGAGAAATAGAATAATGTGCTGCCCATTCCTAAGGGCTAAATTGCACACTAATGAACTAGTTCGATATGACCAGTGTAACTATCACTGTATATTAAACAAATACAAATGATTAGTGACTTTTTTTCTTATTAAACCAATCTCTATTTTGTGCTTAAGGTTGTTTTCTTGAATATTATTTAAAGTAGCATTTTTAAATTATTCTATATTTAAATATTTGCTTTCTCATGAGCAGTTATTTTTATTATAAAAAATAGGTTTATTTGCCTTCTTTTAGTCTAGTGTGATAATTTATTTCTTAAGTTGGTTCCTTGTTCTTCTCTATGACTATAGAGATGAGTACGCTATTATTTTTGGAAAGGCTGCTTTTAATATATTTTCTTAGTACTTAGCTTAGTACCTTAATCTTTTTTAGAGGAGGTTGGCTGCTTTTTTCACTATGTATTTTTCCCCTGTACAATATGTTCTGTGCTGGTAGATCTGGTAGACATTAATTTTACTAAAATGCCTATTACGTTTTGCCTTTTTCTGTTTTTTCAATTAACTGCTAAAAAAATTGGTTTGCCCTAATAAATACTTTAAAAATTCCTCACCACAGACTCCCATAAGCAAATTGCCTTCAAAAACACCAAAAACCACTTTTCATTTGCATATTATAAATGAAAGGGAATAAAAGACAGTCTATCTAATAGATGTTTTGCAATTTTTTTCTTTAAATTTTAATAATGTAAGAAAGTGCACTAATTTTATATTACAAATGGAATTACAAGTCTCATTTATGTATTAGCCATCAGATTAACCAAGCAATTTCAGAGGAAGAGCTTAGAAATTTAATATAGAGAGTATATATCATTTTTGTGAATATTCATGTGTGAGAAGCTTAAGAAGACAGCAATGCATGAAAATGAAACCTTATGTTTGCAGTAACTGTCTGTGCCATCACACTGGCTGATATTTACAAAGGGGTATATAACCCATTCAAAGTGCTGTACACCACTTATCTACCCGTCTACCCGTCAGTTTCTAAGGTTGCTATCAGCAAAGTATCCAAGCACCACTTAATCTCCAAGGGGCAGATGTGTGGGCTGGCTGCACAGGAGGGAAGCCCTCTGAATCTCTGACCAGCATGCCAGTCACACATATGCCAACGTGGAAGATAAACTTAAAGACAGATAAGGAGAGAAGATGCAGCATCTGCAACTATACGGTCCCAGTTGCCCTAGCACTCTGGGCAAGTGAACTGGGTGCCTGCTTTCCCAGCTACGGCTCCTGCCATGGCCCTGATGCAGTGTGCCCCATAAAGGCTGATTAGTTGTTTTGTTGGAAGCATAGTGCAGGGGGCTGGACTAGATGACCTCTTGACGTCCCTTTCAGCTCTATATCTCTATGACTTTATTTAATCCTTGTTGTATGTTACAGCCTTCTATCATGTGCCCTAGTGACCACCCTATAGACTGAAAATCTACTCAGTTTGTACATCAGCTCAGTATTGGGCCTTTCCTTACTTAAGACTCTCAAATTGATTGTATGGTCAGTAGAGAGTACTACTCAGCATTGTATGTAGTACCCTCCATTAAAAATAGATTTAATTCTGGAATATAGGAAGGTAACTATATTTAGTACCTCAGGCTGAATTCTAGGCTCTGTAGGTCCTGCCGTTGTCTATATGCCCTTCTAACTAAGAATGATCTCAACCTAAATCAATTTTTTCCAAACCCAGCAACTTAGAGTGTATAAAGTGTGACCTGACCACCAGTTTTGACTTTGTCTTTTACAAAATAAAACATTGAACTAAAACCAATCCCAGTAATGCCCATCTCTATCTAAGACACATGTGCACAATGTCAAAGTATCTTCCATTTCTCTTCTGATTAGTGCTGCTCCCTAGGCCTCAAACCTCTCACTGATCTCTTCTGCTTTCCCTATGCCATATGTCATGCAGATGGAAGAAACAGGATATAGAGATACGTTTCTGTGGGGACTATGAGAAGTAGTGTAATAAAACAAGAGAATCATGAAATATTTCTAAACAAATTTTATCTCAGAAGGACAGAAAATTTCTAGGTGGGAACTTTCTGTGTTTGTGTGCAACCTTCTTGTGTACAAGATCTTTGACAGTGAACATTTTTCCTGGGCAGAACTAAAGAAAATATGGGTATCAAAGCTATAAAATCCTGATGGGAAGCATCAGGCTTTCATGTTAGAAATGAATTATGCTAAATCATGCCAAATCATGAAGTCTGCCCCTTTCTTGCAAATTTTCAGGAAAATAGCAACAGCCGAGCTAAAGATCAACTCCCACAATCTAAAATTGGTTGTTTGATTTTACAACAAACATATCGCCCACAGCAAATATTGTCTGAATAAGACGTGTGAGACGGAGATTAGGAATTGTAATTACTATTTACTGTGAATGTATGGTTCTTTTAAAATATATGAGATTTGATGTCACTGAAAGTAAGGACACACACGTGAACAATATACATTGCAGGATTCACGGGAGGTGATAAGCTTGTTTTTTTGTTTTAGTTCCAGTGCCAGCTCATAGGTAACATTTTCAAAAGGGCCTAAATTCCATTTTAAGAAGTGACTTTAAAGTCAGATTGTCAAAGGTATTTAGCCACATAAAGATGAAGGTAGCATTTAGTAGGGTTTTCAAAAGCATCAAAGCCACTTAGGCACCTAATTCCTATTGAAATCAAAGGCAGAAAGAATCTGGCCGTTGTTGTTATTCAAAAGAACTAGGTGTCTTCCAAACACAGAGGAAAACATAATCCCTAGTTAGGGTGACCAGATAACAAATGTGAAAAATTGGGACTTTGGGGGGC
>VOCS01058188.1:0-44040 GCA_007922155.1 Mesoclemmys tuberculata | reverse complement strand
TTAGGGTGACCAGATAACAAATGTGAAAAATTGGGACTTTGGGGGGCATAAGAGGGAACAGCTGAGTATATAAGACAAAGCCCCTAATATTGGGATAGTCTGGATATCGGGATGTCTGGTCACCCTATTTCTACTCCAAAAACCATATAATTAAATGTTTTTTGCCCTAACAGAACTCAAACACAGAACATTTGCTATTGTAAGGTAGGAACTTCGGTATTAATATTGATCTGAAGTTGGCACTTATATTTCTGGTGGATGGATTTCAACAGCTATCTACTCATTCTTGGATCTTGTACATTCAGACAGTAAAAAAAGAAACCAACCAACGAACTACCACAAACACTATAAAAAGCCTATATTTTGTCTCTGTTTTCAAACAAAAACAGTGTTTGTGTTTACTTCAGGCACAAATAGTGTCACCTGCTCCTCTTAGAACCCTGACATTTGGTTCTTGTTAAATGGACTTCTATTATCAACATCTCAATAATAAGGTATTGTACCCAACCACTGTTACCATGGATTCTAATGCACTCAGCATTCCACTAGGAATTTAGCACAGCATAACAATTAAGCATATTCCTATGTGAACTCTTGCCAAGTCTATTACCCCACACCCTGAATGTTTGCTACATCCTGGCGTAAATACTATTATTATTGCTAAATGTGTTTATTAATACATTTTAATATCGAGTTGCTATATAAGCGAATCAAATTTGCAATTCTAACCACAATGGCAGAGTTAATAAGAACTAGTCACACAGGCAAGCTGCGAAGGACAAAGAGATTCAAACATATCCCATACATTAGCTGGTCCTTGGTATCAGCTGCAGCAAAAGAGACTAATGACATCTATAAGTGGGAATAGGCAAAAACATGCAACCTTTTAGACCAGTCTAGGAGGCTGCTTCCTCAAAGAATAGAGGCAAATAAACTGGTGTAATGTATGCATTTTAACTATGGATTATTGTACTTAGAAGTAAACTTTGACCATGGTATACAGTTTCTATGTATGTGGCAGTGTGGATCTAGCCCAAAGGTCAAAGCATCTGTCAAGCAATCAACCCTAAAGAAAAACAGAGTGATGGAGAAAAGGAGAAGAAAAGGAAGCTATGGGGGAAAAGAAAGGGGAAGAAATAGGAGAAATGACAAGAATGACTGCTAAGAAATATTTTCCTATGCTACCGTTAATAAAATAAAAAATAAAGCCATAGAAAAGTTCACAACTGTTGTGCTTTCTTCCATCATTATTTCTCTTTCTTTCTCTCTTCTTTCCCATAACGTTTATATGACATTACACTTCTGCTCTATCCATGTCAGGGCCAAACCACTCCACTCCAGACAACTCTTCCATTCCATGCTGAGTTCTTTCTTTCCCACTCCTCATCTTAAAGAGAGGCTGTCCCTCTTCTTCCGACAACCTGTTTTCACAAGATCTTTTCTCCTTATCTGCCTCCAGGAGGCTAAATTTCCACTCTCTACATCCAGATGCTCATTGGGCTGTGAACTTCTTCTGAAGAGCTTCTTTCATTATTTCCAATTCCAGTGCTGTTCAGCAGTAGGAACTTCAGAGATGTGAAAATGTGAAAAACCTTTTCAAAATTTAACCAACTTATAATATCTCAAAAAGGAGAAGTTAACTCAAAAAGGAGAGTTAACTTCTGACATATTTTAAATTATTGAAACTGCTTTAACATTGTAGAACTCAATTTCTAACATCTCCTTGATCCTAGGGTAATGACAATTTAGTGTGGCTAGAGATATAGCACTTCTCAGTCAAGGGAAGATCCAGTCCCTCAGGTCGAAGGGGCTTGTCACAGAAATGAGCAACAGGCAACATGGCATAGAACTGAACACTACTGGCCAGGCATCTGCTGATAAGTCCCTGGTGCTCCTTCAGATCACCTCATGACTTAATAACAAATAGCTTTTATATGAGGCTTTGCACTTTCAAATCAGTTCACAAAGATTAATTCATCTAACTAATATGGCCTAAGGGAAGAGGCAGAAAAAGGACGTTATATGTGTGTGACTCAGACAGCATGAGAATTGTCTATTGCTCACTGTCTGGAAGCATAAAAGATAGGGATTGAGTCCGTGTGTAGTTTTAATCAACCACTGCACTGAGTGGGGAAGTGATAAGGGAGATAGCCAAACACTCCCTCTGAAGGGGACTGAATGTACCTTACTTTGAAAGTAAAATATTCTCTTTCTTACCTGTAAAAAATAATTAATGAGCAGCACTACATAATGAATGTATATATCAAACTGTGCTGGTACAAGTAATTACTTTAATGAATATCAGACCCTAAAATATTTCCATTCTGGGCATCTCTTTTAGTAGCACTCTATAAATCTGTTGTCACTTTGTAATCTTGAGGGAATGCATACATCTTAATAATCAAATAACTGAAGTTACATTGAAACAAATGTATGACTACAGTGTATAAATTTTATAGAGCTTATTCTCAAAACATCCTTTCTTAAGGTAGCAAAGTCAACACTGATCTGATTATGGTCTTCCCCCTACTTGGAGCTTTGAGGGCAGAATTCAGCCCTGTCAATCACTGGATACCACACTCCCACTGAAAACCAGCCAAATGAAATAATTTTACAGCTGTGATGAAAACCATGCCCATCCAACTGAATAAATTCTTACTTTGGTTAACACATGAATAACTTGCCTGTTGTGTGAATTTGTCTGTTGCAAAACATAACTTTGTTGTTCACTTAACTACTGAAGAGTGATCTCTTATTTTTCCCAGGGTGGTTGCAATTGTGGATCTTACTATTTGAAGAAAGAAAAATTTCCAGTCCATTGCAAAAAAGATAGCCAGGTCCTAATCCTTGGAGTATCCTGTCACAAAAAGGATCTCCATTAGTGTGAAGCGCTGGTTTTTGGTAAATGTCAAAACAATGCAATTTTGTGTGTTTACAAAATGAAGAAAGAAGACTGAGGGATCTTCTGAACAATACTATCTTAAGTTGGAGAAAAGGGATTTCCACCCAACAATGCACTAAGTATTAAAAATAAATCAGGAAAAGCATGTTTCTCTGATACATGTCTCAGTAACAGAAATGCCCTTTTGTGTAAAGGGACTTGCTGAAGTGACTGTATAGTTTCTCAAAAATGTCTGGTAACCCATCTTTGTGATTCAGCTACAATGATTTGCCATAGTTCTCCTGCGCTATTTTTTCCTGGGGTTAATAGATCTGGGGCAAAGGGAAAGGCATGATGAAGCAATTTTGGGTAATATATAAAAATGTGCCCAGTGTATCCGTATCATCCTTTTGTTACAGTCATAACTGGATGTAAGGAAACTTGTATGTTTTAACTTATGGGCATTTCCTCCACTTCCCTGACATGATTCTCCACAGGACTCTCACTTTTTTATTTATATCAACCAACTAAATAAATAAATGAGCTATTTTCTCATTAAAAAAATGGCTAATGATTCATTGAAATGTAGATTTATTGACTTAAGACTTTCAAAATTGCTTGATGTGTCAACTTTTTCATGTGATTTATCACATTAATCTGCAAATATATGTTTATGTAGATATGCATGTGTATATATAATTACTGTATTATCATCTTCTGTGTGTATTTATTAGATACATAAGCACCTACACTCTAGAAATATTTTAGGCAATGATTATGTAAACAATTATTTTTGTGTGAGCCTCAGTAAACTTGTCCGATTCTCATCATTGCTTTTTCTTCCTTAGCACTGTCTAATTCAAAAACTGGCTTTCTCTTCTGAAGTGCCATATTACTTAGATCTCCTTCACATCATTCCTTTAACTAAACTGCTTTTATTTGGACTTTCAGCCATGTCCTTAAAATGATTTTGTACCAACTCAAGTTAGTGTTATCATTTGATGGGGCCATATCCATAGCTGGCGTTAACCCTGACAGGTTCATTGATGTCAACAGAGCCACAACAATTTACACCAGCTAAGAATCTGGCCATCAATATGCCTGAACTGGATTATAAATGTCAGTGCTCATTAAATAAATGATAATAATAGAGATTTAATTTAGGGATCAATTAACCAATTCAGATCAAATGATAACCAATCTGAACCATCACCCAAAATTCAAAATGAAACTTTTTGCTAGAAGGCCAAACTGTGGCATTTAACCATTGGGTCAAATAAAGAGCAGTGCAGTGTCACACTGCACTATGGACAGCTCAGTGAGAGTGTGATGTGGTATTCACCCCACACCCAAGTGGAAGAGCTTAAGGGAGGCCCCAGAGTCCTACTATAACCTGTCCCGGAAAGGAGCAGTGGAGGTGTGTCCTCCAAGCAGGATAGAGAGAAAGTGTGAAGCACATCCAATTAGAGAAGTGCAGCAGGAAAGCAGCCAATCCAGGGCCAGCAGGCCCATATAAGCAGAGCTGCAGTGCAGCATAGAGGCCATTATAGAATCATAGAATCCTAGAATATTAGAGTTGGAAGGGACCTCAGGAGGTCATCTAGTCCAACCCCCTGCCCAAGGCAGGACTATCCTCAGCTAAATTATCCCGGAGAGGGTTTTGTCAAGCCTCAGCTTAAAAACCTCTAAAGATGGAGATGCCACCACCTCCCTAGGTAACCCATTCCAGTGCTTCACCACTCTCCTAGAGAAAAACTTTTTCCTAATGTCTAACCTAGACCTCCCCCACTGCAAATTGAGACCGTTGCTCCTTGTTCTGTCATCTGCCACCACTGAGAACAGCTTAGCTCCATCCTCCCTGGAACCCCCTCATTAGTTAAAGGCTGTGAAATTCCCCCTCATTCTTCTCTTCTGCAGACTAAACAGGCCTAGTTCTTTCAGTCTCTCCTAATAAGTCTTGTACTCCATCCCCCTAATCATTTTGTTGCCTTCCGCTGGACTCTCTCCAACTTGTCCACATCCTTTTTGTAGTGGGAGGCCCAAAACTGGACACAATACTCCAAATGCAGCCTCACCAATGCCGAATAGAGGGGAATAATCACTTCCCATGATTTGCTGGCAATGCTCTTACTTATGCAGCCCAATATGCCATTAGCCTTCTTGGCAACCAGGGCACACTGCTGACTCATATCCAGCTGCTTATCCACTGTAACCCCCAGATCCTTTTCTACAGAACTGCTGCCTAGCTCGTCGGTCCCCAGTCTGTTTGCTGCTGGGAGCTCAAGGAATGAGTCTCTAGCAGGCTGAGAGAGCTGTGGCACCACAGAAAGAGCAACTGCTGGTAGAGACTTGAGGGCAACAGCCCCCAGCTGGCTGATGGGACTGGGTAATTGGATGCCCTGAGGCAAGGGCAAAGAAGGTGCTGGTGCCACAGGGAAGAGGCCCAGGGAGACATAGCAGCATTGGGAGAAGTTAAAGAGTCACAGCAAGAGGCTGCTATCTATAGAGTGCCTGAGTTAGGACATGGAGTAGTGGGTGGTCCCAGGTCCTCTGACATGCCACTGAGGAAGTGGCTGGATTATTGTACAGTGATGCCCACCCCCTGAAGGGAAAAACACAGAGTGACCTAGCTGGAGGGCTGAGTAGTGAAGAAGCTGCCGCAGTTCTTGAGGCTGAGAAAGGGCCTGTGGGCTGGACAGAGAGCCAGAGCAATGGTGTTGAAACCATGGATGGGGGCATTGGCCTCAAGCGAACCTCCACAGTGATCAGGAGGAGGTGCCAGCCCAGTGGTAAGAGGTTCCTGCATGACGCAGGGATTGACCATAGGGAGAATGGCCCAGTATGCAGGGGAACTGTTCAGGATACACCATCCTTTCTGATGCTGCCACTTGTTTCCTGCAGTGTGGCTAACAAATTACCTCCCCCCTCCCCCGACAAGGTTCCTTCTCTTCCCTGTTTCCCTCTTCCCTTCACAGAGCCATGTACCAACAATGTTTACAAATGGAACAGCCCTTGCACTCCATGGTACTCTACTGAGTTCAGGAACTGCAACCATGAATGACCATTGCACGAGACCCGGAACACACTCACCTCCAGCCCTAGGTACCCACATAAATGCTTGTCCGAAAATAGTCCAATAAATGTTACTTGTTTTCAGTTTAAGACATCTCTGCAATTTTCTGGTTTCATCCAGAAATGCCAGCAGAGGTATTAAAAGATCATGAGAGAAATCATTTTTGCAGTACTCTCCACCAGACCTCTAATCTTGCAGGAAAACAAATTTGACAAAAGTTGAGTCTGGATGTAAGACCCAAGAGGTTCAGACAAATTCCAGTAACAAAATCTACAAACTTTCTGTAGTTCATCTCTCAGTGAATAATTCATAGCAAATAATTTAACTTAATGAATTCAGCCTTTTTCTGTTCCCAAATTGTCTGAGAGCTGTTTATAATTTTCTCCTCTTTATTATTAATTCAGAATTATTCACCAAACAATTGTGAGTCATTTGTGATCTGCTCATTCTTTTTTTCTCAGTATTCAGTATCTGGAAATTCAAGCTATGTTTTCTAGTTTTGACAAGACACATAGATCCATGATGTCATTTGTGTTCCTGGATCAGAGGAGCAGAACTCTTAGGTTCAGTTTTTAATTATGAAAACAGCTTTTCAATACTGCAAACATTTTGAGCAGATGCTAATGTATTCATCCCAACCTGAAACTAGTGAAAAATCAAAAACTGCTTTCAGTGTGAAAAAATTCCACAAAAGCTTACCGAACTCTTTGTATTTCATATTTTCAGGTTTGTACACAATATATTTTGCAAGAGGACTCTGTGAATTGCAAAATTTATTTTATACTCCCCAGGCCAATGCTTATATTTATGACATTCCTAAATATTACTGCTTTTGCACTCTTCAGTACTTTTTGATGACTTAATGGGAATACATCAGACTACTGAATTAGAATCAAATTCATCAGAGACAACCAAAAGCCATGGGAGAAGACAAAATAAACAAATAATTCAACTATGCCACCTTGAGGCACTGCTGCAGCTTCTGATAGAACTGAATTTCTCACCTCAAGGTAAGAAACTACTTTTTGTTCTTGGTCTATCTGAGATTCTATTGAGGATATAGCACAAGAAATTTTTTTACCAAGAGTCAAAACTGTACAGTGAGAGTGAAATACACTTTGATGGAGATGGCCAGTACTTATGCATCATGTAAGTTCCATTTGACCTTTAAAACAGTGGTGTAGCTATGGATGGGCCTGAAAGCAGGCCCATGCAATCGGTTGCAGAAGTTCTGCTGACGATGCGCCATTTAAGTTACTTTGGCAACTGGAGCATCGGGCAGCTTAGTTTCTCAGCCAGTCACTTCCTGAACATCCAGCTTCCGGTCATGTGGCTGGAATCCAGAAGTTTGGGAAGCACTTGTTTTTCAGTTGGCCCGTCCTTGTCATCCACAGGCCCTGCCAAAAAATCACTTCTGACTATGCCCCTACCCTAAAATGCATTTTAAAAGCACTTGTTTAGAGGTTCAACACATTATTGTCATTTATTTGCATTGTGGTAGCATCTAGGAGCTCCAGTCATGGATTAAGACTCCATTATGCTAAGTGCCAAACAAACTCAGAAGAAACATATGGTCCCTGCCACAAAGAACTTCCAGTTTAAGCGTCAGACAAGTCAAAATAGGTGGATACAAACATGAAAGCAAAGGAAAACAATGAGGCAATATTGGTTAGCATGATAGGCAATGGTCTCAGCACACCAGCTGCCAAATCACTGTTGAGTTGTTTGTAGGCCTGTAACCTATATACTACTTATGTCCAATTTATAAACCTATTTTGAGGGTGTGGCACTAAGCCAGAAAAGGTTAAGTCCTAGCAGGCTGAATGACCCAAAATCAACCATCAGAGACATATTAAAATGAGATATAAATGGTAATTAGAGCCATTCGTTGTAAGTAGCTGGCAAGCTATATTGTATAGACTAGAACTTTGAAGTTTAAACTTGTACTGTTAGGAAACAAAGTAAATAATGGCTACGTATATCTGTATATACCTATAATCTTCTTAGTGGTTATTGATATAACTGAATAGTTCCTGTTCATCTGAGATCAGCTTGAATTTCATCAAGTGAAATTCTAGTCTCGAGGTAGAGGTCCCAACTACAGACTGGTTCACCCTGCTATTTCTTATGGAAGAAATTACACAGACTCTGCATGTGGACTGTCTATTAGACTATAACCCATGAAACTGATCCTTAAAGAACTTTTGCAACTCAGCTTACCATCTCTACTATGAAAGTGACCTATGGATTTTACTCTCATTTGTATGTATAATAGTCTTTTAATCAAGACTCTCTTTAAAATAAATTTAATTAATTAATTAATTATATTTATTCTTTAATTAATAAATAAATTTATTATTAAATTAATACATTTTATTTATTTAAAAAAATAAATATTAGTTAAGTTAATAAGAATTGGCTGCAAGATTGTATTTGGATAAGATCTGAAATATTCATTGACCTGGTGTGTAATGTGTCTGGTCCTTTGGTATTGGTAGTACTTTTTTATATGATGAACAAGATTTTTGGTAATCCTCATCACGTTTGATTTAGCTGTCTGGGTGGAAGCCAGAGAGCTGAATGTATTTAAGGGAACTGTCTTTTCAGCTTCTGGATAACTAGTGAGGTCATTAGAAGCTGTTTTGATGCTGGCCTTGTGAATCTAATTTTAGAAATAACCACCAATTTGGGCGGATTGCCTGCCCCATTCTTTGCAGTTTACTCCAATTAAGTGATCTCAGCATGGCTCCCCTAGAGGCCAAGGTCACTGAGTGGGACTTAAGTGTTGCTGAGATTTTCACTGGCCTTTTACACGGAAGGGGTGAATTTCTCCCCAGGACAGTAACAAACCCAGGAAAACTTTACTTGACTATCTCCACTTGAAGAGAAGCTGCAGTTATAGAACCAAGTGACATAAGCCACCTATTGTTTATTATAGTGCTGCTGAAGTTATTAACAGTGTAAGCACACCAGCTTCTTACAGTGTCACTTTAATAAATCTGAAAGTGAGTTACTCTTTGCAAGATATGAAACATATGAGGTCAGAACAGCAGCAGTTCTTATCTAAGTAGCAGACTGCATACATTACCACAGGCACAAAGTCTTAAAAGTCTTATTTTGTTTATGACCTGGGTTTATCTCATCACTGGATAAAGTGACCAGAGCTGGGAACACAAAACCCATCATCTTAGAATCTATTAATTTGGACTCCCACCTTGACTAGAATATTAAGACTTGAAAATTCACATCCACTGGGAACTGAGGCTTTGAATATTACATACTGAACTATTTTGGCATAATCTATACCACACATTCTCTAACTCTCTGCTGTCACATGATTGGCTCTTCTCCTTATTTCTAGCTATTAAATCATATTAAATGAAGTTTAAAATATTTTAAATATTTTACTGATATTACTCTTCCATACAGGCAATTGCTGTACTTCCCATGGGGATGCTATGAGATTACAAGTGGGAGAAAAGATGGCCTGTTGTACTGGCAGAGTGGTGATCCATATAATCATGAATGGCAGGAGATGGTGTTGACAAGATAATTTCTCTGCTAACACGTAGTCCACAATATGAGAAAGTGTGGAAAAGTAAGTAACATTATAAATCATGAAGATAATGTGTTGGAGCAGTGGTTTTCAACCTAGACCCTGAGGGTCCTCAGATTATGTCTAATATTTCCAAATGGGTCTGCACCACCATTCTATATTTTTGAGGGGTCCACAAATGAAAAAAAGTTGAAAACTATGATGTTGGAGAACAGTGACCAAATAGCTAATGAATTAAAAAGTATTTTGGCTGAACACATCCTTTTCATACAAAATCTGGGCTGGCACATAAACTCCATCCTAACTCAAACTGGGCAAGGGATAGTCAGACAAACCCTGAACAGCTACTATTCCAGCACTATAGACATAGTTGCATGTTCCATTATTACCACCCTAAATCTAATTGGGTAATTGCCAACCCAGTAGACATCTCACACATTTCCCTTAGACTCTGACTTGAGGGCACCCAGCAACTTCCAATCTGAGCTTTTTTACTTCCAATCTGAGCTCTTTTACTAGGTCTCAGTTAGTAAGTAGTTTAAAAGCTTTAAAAGTTTCTTGTTTCAAATATTATTCTGAACAATTTTTGAAATATTTAAGAGTAGTTTATAATTGAAACATTAAGGGCCAGATCCTGACAACCTTCCTCATATTGAGTAGCACTTTGGCATGACTTACTTTTAGTAAGGCTTTTGCTAGTTTCACATGACTTTCTCATACACAAAGTAGGGAAACATAGCCTCAATGAACCAGCTAAAACATGGGTATACAACTGGTTGGAAAGCCATATGCAGTGAGTAGTTATCTGTGTCACATTCAAGCTGGAAGAGCATAACGAGTGGCACTGCACAAGAATCATCCTAGGTCTGGTTCTATTCAACAAAGTCCTAAATGATTTGGATAATGGCATAGAGGGTACATGTATAAGGTTTGTGGACAAAACCAAGCTGGGAGGGGTTGCAAGCACGTTAAAGAACAGGATTATAATTCAAAATGATCTTGACAAACTGGAGAAATGGTCTAAAATAGGATGAAATTCAGTAAGGACAAATGCAAAGTACTACACTGAGGAAGTAAAACTCAACTACACAAATACAAAATGGAAAATGACTGCCTAGGGTTGAGTACTACAGAAAAGGATCTGGGGGTTATAATGGATCTCAAACTAAATATTAGTCAATAATGCTGCAAAAAAAGCAAACCTCATTTGGGATGTATTAGCAGGAATGTTATAAGCAACACATGAAATGTAATTCTGCCACTCTACTCAGCACTGATAAGGCCTCATTTAGAATATTGTGTCCAGTTCTTGGCACTGCACTTCAGGACAGATGTGGACAAATTGGTGAAAGTCCAGAGAAGAGCAACAAAAATGATTAAAGGTCTAAAAAACATGACCTACGAGGAAAGACCAAAAAAACGATTTTGTTTAGTTAAGTTAAGAGAAGACTGAGGGGGGAAATGATAACAGTTTTCATGTACATAAAAGATTGTTATGAAGAAGAGGTGATAAATTATTCTTCTTAACCATTGAGGACAGGACAAGAAGCAATGGGCTTAATTGCAGCAAGTGAGATTTGGTAAGATATTAGGAAAAAATTCCAAAATGTAAGGGTAGTTAAGGCACTGGAACAAATTACCTAGGGAGGTTGTGGAATTAATATCACTGGAGATTTTTAAGAGCAGATTAGACAAACACCTGTCAAAAATGGTCTAGATAACACTTAATCCTGCTTCAGTGCAGGGGATGGGACTAGATTACTTATCAAGGTCCCTTCCAATCCTATATTTCTATGATTCTAGGCACACTGTTGCACTGATTTCAATGGGACTGCTCATGCAGTAAAGAGACTCCTTGTGTGGGTTAGAAAACATATATTGCTGTTTAAAACAGGACCGTTGTGAGCCCTTTACCCACACTGGTGAGTAATTACCTATCAGTTAAATCTCACTGAAGTCAATGGGACTACTGGGGGTGAGGAACTATTCACCAGTGTATGTAAAAAGTTCATATTCTAAACCAACATTATTGGTCCCCATGAGTGCCTTTATAATTGCCTTTGCACGTAATGAATGTCACCATGATATTCATGGTGTTCCATGTACTAAAAATTACTACAAGAGTAATTTAAATATGGACATATTTAGGATATCAGTGGTGTTTAAAATGAAACATAATTCTGAATATGGAAAAAAGTTTGTTTTCAAAATGTCAAGACAAATAAGTAATAAGAAGCTTAAAGAATTATCTTTTTTCTTTAGTACATCATACATTCAGGATAGTTGATATCCTGCAAATCAAACACTGATTAATAAAGAGAATGTGATACAGTATGAAGTTGCTTACATGTGCCTCAAATATTTATGGTGTAATTGAATCTGTAATTTAATTTATATGTGCAATGTCTTGGTTTTCTTTATACAGTAGCTGCAAAAGGGAAACTAAGAGCAAGCTGCTTTTTCTTGTATGTGTAAGTAAAACTGGTATTGACAGATTTGAATATGTATCTTGAATCATCTCATACTGCCAGAATATTAAGAAAAATATTAACCTACAAAGGTCAAACTGAATATTAAATGGAATGTTTTTTTCTCAGTACAGTTAAGCAATGGAATAATATAGGGCTAGTTTATAATGTGCCGTGAATAAGGGACCAAGCACAAATGCTCCAACCCAGGGGCAGATCAAGGAGAAAATTGTGGCTTCTGATTTGCTCCATAGGAGAAGGAATCTGTTATTGAACTATACCTAGCAGATTAAATCCCCTGCCACCCCGGTTCAGTTGTGCTGCTGGCATGTTGGGGGCACCAGAGCCAGGATCCCACCCAGTCATTGTCTCTACATGCCGATATGTGCAGGATGGGCAGTAGTTACCCCAGGAAGCTGCTCTCCCCAGCACGTTGGAACCTTCCATGAAGGAAGTAGGAGTGTCCCAAGCGTGGATGTCCAAGACATGCAACAATCCTGCCTTTTATGCCAGACACTGGAAATTATGTAAACAATGGTCATTTTCAGAGACTTTCACTGCCTTTTAGTCTATGTTTCATATTATTGTATCTTGTGGTTTAGTGGAACAAGCACTGGAGCAGGATTCTGGTTATAGTCTCAGCTCAACTACTAGCCTGCTGGGTGAATTTGGGCAAGTCTCTTCATCTCTTTGGGCCTCAGTTTCCGCATCTGTAATATGGGAAGAATGATACCTCCTTTGTAAAAAGCTTTGAGATCTACCGATGAAAAGAATAAGACATACTATTTTGTTTACTGTATGATTAACCTTTATTCTAAGAGTAGAGTGTACTTAGACAGGGTGGATGATATGTAATGAATACCTAACAAAATAATATATTATATCTGCACTGGAACCTGAAATTCATGGACAATATAATGTAAATATATTAAATTAAATATTATAACAGTTTACCAGTTCCTCTCACATAGCTAGAGTGTGACCCTGACCACATACCCACACAGAGGAGAAAGAGAGAGTAAGAATGTCCCCGAGACTTTACAGGTATGTGTACACTACAATAAAACATCTGGGGCTGTCCATTTCAGCTGATTCAGGTTTGTGGGGCTCAGGCTACAGGGCTATACAATTGCAACATAGATGTCCAGGCTCAGATTGGAGCCCGGGTTCTGGGACCCGAGCCCTGACATCTAAGCCACAATTTTATAGCCCCACTGCCCAAGCCCCACAAGCCCGTCAGCAGACACATGCCAGCCATGGGTGTTTTATTGCAGTATAGGCATAACCTGTGTGAACTATCTGGACCTTGGGTCCAGGCACGCAAGAATAAATTGGAGTTATTCCAGAGCAGATGGGTAGGAAGTGCATGAGGATGGAGTGGGAGTGGTTTGGGTTGGGGCTCCTTCCCTCCTATTAGCACCTGGCCAGAATAGCTGACAGCATGTTGGAGGCAGGGGAGCAATCTGGCCCCCAGAAAGAAGGAGTGAGTAAGGGAGGTATTGTGAGATGTGTCTGAGTTACAATGCCCTCCAGGACTACGTCTGAGATGGTACTTTTACAGGCTTTGCTCAGGATTGTGCTTAAAGTAACAATCTACCCAGCTTCAGCCAGTCTGGCACACTAGCTCTAAAGGGTGCAGCTGGAATCAAGCATTCCTGTCATTATGAAATACTGTATACATACCTGGTCAAAGTATTCAAGCCACAGTTTGTCAGTGCGTGTATCAGTTTTTTAAATTGGTAAGATCAGCTGTCTTCTGAATTCTCCTGTAATAGGGCATGACTCATAACAGGAGAAGAAATTACAAATCTAAGAGTACTGACAAACAGAGGCTCTAATTCTTGGTCCGGAATACAAATTGCACAGAAACAAAACAGCAACACTATGTTCACTCTGTTTTTTCATACTGGAATAAGAAACTTTTTGAAATGGCATCGTTTGTAACTGAATCTGAGTCTTGAATACTGCATCTTCCAATGAATACATATTGGACCGAGGCTAAGTAGCATTTTTCCAAGAAGCCCCAAGTTCTATAGAGCCAAAAAGGAGGCGAATAAAGTGTGGGCTGAATACTGAGAGGTGAGGTCAGTGGGCATTGTAAATGTTCAGTGTTTCTTAGGGCACTCTGCTGATTCCCTGGTATTAAGTATTACTCAACACATAAGGACTTGACACTCAGAGCAGAGGATTTGATGGTGTATTGTTTGTGATTGGTGTCAAATACGCATTTACTGTTGAACAAGCATGTTCTCATGTAATATGATATATTTCAACATATTCTGTTCTATTCAGGCTTTTATAGAAGAGAGAGAATGAAAACCTATGCTTCTTGATTCTGCTGTTTGACTTCTTGCCATCATGAGAGAAAGCTAGCTAAACAAACACTCTGATCTGAAATGTGGCATGAGGGGAGTCCATGTTTCAATCCTTTTTTATTTTGATAGAATACCACGTTCTTAAATGTCAGCCTCCAAAGTGGGAGAGCAACTTTTCATCCAGTGTTTACTGCTCAGGCTTCTGAAATCAAGAGCCAGACATCATTTGCACACCTGGTGAATTTATGCCCCAAAATATGAGGCAGTAAACAGATGAGACTCTAATTAGACTACCAGAAGGATTGGCAGGGCTCCCTGGGACATGATCTGTTGTCGAAAAGGCACCATTAAATGCTCTCCAGTTCTATGCATTACTTAGTGACACATTTTCCATTAGTCATTTGATTAAGTGTTACATTAGGCAGCACTGGACCTCTGCACTTTAGTTGCCTCTGTCTAACACCTATTTCAAAAAGTCTGAGATAATATCAAAACAAGAGTAGTAGGCAGCTCAAGGGAATCCAACAAATATCGCACATAGGCCCCCCGAAATCCTGCTTATTATGATATGTTATGATGGCTATTATTTAGTATTACTTCACAGCACATTTTACAGAGAAATCCAGAAAGAGATATCTACAAAGAACTTACAATCTGAATGTCAGATGTAATGCCCAAAAGGATGACAAAGACTAACAGAGGAGGAAGAGTAAGAACAGTTACAAAAATTTATCATATTAGCCAGGCACAACGGGGAAACCTGTGCACCATCCTTCTGTAAGCCAGAAGCCAAGAGGGAAATCCTTCTGAGCCATAATTCTTCTTGAGCAAGACCACTGTCCAAGTTACACATAATTTAGTCCTCATTGACTATAGCGACTGACTATATGCTGCTTTTCACATTCTGGGTGGTTTTCATTCCATTGAAAAGCATACTTAAAAAGGGTACATTAAATAGGACTAGGACTATTACCCAAGTTAAATAGGCAGCAGTTGTGCACTGAGAAGGTTTACATTCTGTTAGTGAACTTTCTAATTTGTCCTACACCTTGCTCAGATCACAGCTCAGGACTGTGATACCAATGAGTAAATCTGTTTCTTTTCCATTAATATTTTCAGCTCACAATTGCTTTCAAAAAGAACATAGTTAAAAGAAAGGAGGATTTAAATAATGCATGTGTAAAGTTCACAAATTTGCAATAAATACAGATTTAAAAATCTATTATATGGCACTGTGAATTTTCAGTGAAACAAACAGCCGAGCTTGATAAGGCAAACTCAAATTTGCCTAATTTGCACAGGTCTCTATATGCTTCTGGAATCTTTTCTCCCATCTCTATTTTTAGCAGTGTAGTCAGTCATTATAGGCATTTAAAGGCTGATTAGGTTTGCAGAATAGTTAAACAAAATGCTAACCATACAGAAACAGAAAGATACTTCTTCTCTAACACTAAAAGTTATGCATGAAAGAACCCTTTTAATTCACATTTCTGCTGAGATTTGTATTAGAGAACCAGATTTCCCTGTTCAAAAGACTTAAAATACTGTGTTAAATGCAGGCCTGAAAGGGACGTTATGGGGCAAATTCAGATCAAATCTCAATGGAGTTGCAACTTTTTATGTCATTTATAATTCTACCCATGAAGTTTATGGGATTCTTCAATCCTAAATGCAGGACTCGGCACTTGTCCTTGTTGAACTTCATCAGATTTCTTTTGGCCCAATCCTCTAATTTATCTAGGTCACTCTGTATCCTATCTGTGTTCTGCACCATATCTACCACTCCCCACATCTTTCTGTCATCTGCGAATTTGCTGAGGGTGCAGTCCATCCCATCCTCCAACTCATTAAGAAAGATATTGAACAAAACCAGCCTCAGCACCAACCCCTTGGGCATGCCACTTGTTACTAGCTGCCAACTAGACATCGAGCCTGATGGTCTAGCCAGCTTTCTATTCAACTTATAGTCCATTCACACAACCCATACTTCTTTAACTTGCTGATAAGAATACTGTGGGAGATACTTCGATACCTAAGGTCAGATTTCTTGTGGTATATTGGATAAGAACTACAAACACATCAGTGCTATGTGAAGGTAAATGACTTCTGGAAGGTGTAGCAGAAAGCAAGGGAGTCAAACCATTGCTCCAATGCTGCACCAAAGACCTGTGTCTTCTATAAGGACCTGGATGCCATCCTTGATGGTGCCATCCTTGATGGAAGCCAAGTATGTGAATACTTCGGGGTCGGGACTGGAGAAAAAGCCAGCAGACTCAACCCTTAGGACAACGTGGTGGGTGAAGAAATGGATTGGAGGATGTAATGGGACAGGCAACAAGATCATCTAGTACCATGGGGAGCCAGGACCTCTTCTCAGGAGGGTTTGAGCCAGTCCCAACACTCAGTCTTTGGAGCACATGATGCAGGAAAGGGGAGCCCTGGTAAGTGATCATTTTGGGTTGATACTGTTCAGTGACATGAGCAGTCCTTTGCTTTGTTATATGCTAGAAGTGGGTTAAAGGATAGAAATATATAAAGCTAGCTGTGTTTGTGTCTGCTTCACATTCCCCTGTGCAGCTACACGGTGGGGCAGAATAGTGTATTAATGCACACTGACATTTCACAGGAATCCTCCAGCGAGTTCTCTAGGAAACTTTCCTGGAAGTACTTGCCAATCCTCTGCTGAAGATTCCTTTGCAGAGCAACTTTGTTCCTTTCCCCCACCAGTCAGAAATCACTTGCAAAGGGACCAAAACAGCACACAGGCGAGCAGCATAGGGACTTGGTCTGAAGCTGCACGCCTGCAGAAGATGCAGCCTTGCATCTTTACTAGCCTTCAAGAGTGAGATATCAGCTTCAACGGCCCCCACTCGTGGAAAATATTAGCAGAGTTTACAATATTGTCACTTGATGTCCCCTTAAAAAACCACCAATACCCTTTACCCCACCTTGAATGCCCTCCCCCCCCCCGCCCTCCCCCACGGGCCAAAGTCACTATGTTTAGGGCATTCACTAAGTTGTGTGTTTGCCAAGCGAAAGTGAGAAAGAGGTGTATTTTACTATTATGATTTGATGCTGTGGGTGCACTAACAGTCATGCTTCTGTTTATTGTTTCCTGTGCTTCTGCAGATGTGGCCTTCAGGGGATCCCCTTATGAACCAGGGGAGCGCTTCTGCCAGACAAAGAAGTGATCAAAGAGAAGCAAGGAGAACATATTTCTGGAGATGCCTGAATCCTCTCATGATGCAGAGCAAGAGTGCAGGACATGGAAAGTGACAATTAATGAACATTTAAAAATAGATATGCAGGAGAGGAAGCAGGGCCAGGAGCAAAGTTTAGTGGCCCAGGAGAGGATGATAAAAGTGATGGAGGAGCAAAAGGAGATGCTGAAGTTCCTAATCGCACTGCAGACAGAACAAGTGTCTCACCTGCCCCTGCAGCCCATGCAGAACTGCTTACCATGCACTCCGCAAACTCCTCCCACACATTGCTTGCATCTTCCCGGCCTGTCACAGTACCCTGTTCACTCCACCCCTTCGGACAGCTTCCATAATGATAGCTGGAGTTACCTATCAACCAAGCATTTTCTGTGTGTTGTTTATTACTATTTAATAAAAAAATACTCTCTGAAAGATAATCAATTTTTATTTGTCTCCTACACACAGTGGTTGCTGTTGGAATAGATACACAGTGGCAATTAGCACATTTGCTCACTATAAATCAGTCAGCAGACAATGATCAACATTTTCATTCAAGGCAGCAAGTAAACAAAGTATGGCAGAATGCTTTATAGAAACACATTACTGGTGCTCATTGAAAAAATGGTGCCTCAAAGCCTCCCTGATTTGAATAGCTCCAGTTGTGCCCTTCTAGAAGCCCTGGTATCTGACTGCTCAAAATCAGCCACCAGGTGATCCGCCTCTATGCTCCACCTCAGGGGAAACTTTTTCCCCTAGCCTCACAAATATTATGCAATGCACAACAGGCTTCTATGACCATGGGAATATTTTCCCCATTTAGGTCTAACCTGCCATAAGGTTAGCATCAGCAAGCATTTAACCTGCCAAACACACATTCAGTGGTCATTCTGCACTTGCTCAAGCTATTGTTGCACTTCTTGTTGCTGTCCAGGTTTCCCACATAAGGCTTCAAGAATCATGGGAGTAAGGGGTATACTGTTATCCAGGATCACTATGGGCATTTCAGCATCCCCTATTGAAATATTCTGCTCTGGAAAGAAAGTCCTTGCTTGCAGCTTTCTGTACAGGCCCGAGTTCCTGAAGATGTGTGCATCAAGCACCATCCTTGACCACCTTGCATTGATATCAGTGAAGTGTCTCCAGTGATCCACAAGCGCCTGCAAGACCATAGAGAAGTACTCCTTTCTAGTGATGTACTCCATTGCAAAATGGTTTGGAGCCAAAATTGGGATTTGTGTACCATCTATCATCCCACTGCAGTTAGGGAATCCCATTATGCAAAGCCATCCGCTATTTCTCGCACACTTCACAGTCCTTTGTTGCAGAATGTGATTAATAGCCTTGCCCACTGGCGTGAATGCAACCCCAACGGTGAGCTTCCTGACTTCAAACTGATTACCAATTGACCAGTAGCAATCTGTAGCTGCTAGCTTCCACACTGTGGCTGGGTCTACATTGAGGGCAGCAAATTCACCGCCGTCAGATCAATTGCTCTGGATCGATTGAGTGGTCTGTGTAGACCCACTCAGTCGATCCAGCCATTGACACAGGAAAACACCCCAGTAAGTGTGGATGGCACATGGAGTAGAGGCAGCGAAGTCAATGGGAGAAACACAGGTGATTTACATCACTTGCATATCTCCTGTCGACTGCCACCAAATCCAAAAGGTAAGTGTGGACCGAGCCAGAGATTCCCATGCACTTCTCCACCAAGAGGGCAGTTCTCATTTTGGTAGTCTTTGTGCCACAGTGCAGGGGTGAGCACCGCACACAGTTCCAGGATGGTGGCATTGCACATCCAAAAGTTCTGCAGCCACTGTTTGTCATCCCAGACCTGCCTAATGATGTGACCCCACCACTTAGTGCTTGTTTCCTGAGCCCAGTAGCGATGGTCCACTGTGTGCAGCTGCTCTGTGAATGCCTAAAGTAATCTGATGTCATTTCTTTCTGTGGCATGCAGCAGAACAGGCAGCATGGATTCCTGTTCAAATTTGGAGCTCACAATATACTGAGTGATCAGCTGTGTTGTGGTCATAACAGTGACCACAATGGTAGAGAGCAGTGCTGGATCCATCCTTTCATGTAGAGATGGTGGGTGCATAGTAAATAGGGACTGCTGAAAAATGTCACTGAAACATTGTCAGAAACCCATAGAATGATGGGATAGAAAAAACTGCATCATGGAATGTTGAGCTCACATCTATGATGTACTGCAATCCTCTCCACCTTCCCACAATTCCTAGCTGCAGAAGGTGGAAAGTTGCATAGTGGAATATCTACCACAGTGCACTGCTCTCACTGTTGATGCTAGAGCAACAACTGTCAACGTGCTCTGTCAACAGAAGGAGCATGGTGTGAACATGCACAAGTGATGAAATTATAGTTGTTTATGATCATCAGCATAATATTCATAACTTAACTCTGTAGCGTAGATATAGCCTAGTCCATTAATCATTCTTATGGCTCATAGACTCATAGACTCATAGACTCATAGGTCAGAAGGGACCAATATGATCATCTAGTCTGACCTCCTGCACAAGGCAGGCCACAAAACCCTACCCATACACATTTATAACAACCCCGAACCCATGACTGAGTTATTGAAATCCTCAAAAGTGAGATTTGAAGACCTCAAACTGCAGGGAATTCATCAGCAAGCGACCCATGCCCCACGCTGCGGAGGAAGGCTCTTTTCTGAACCTTTTCCAATTTATCAACTTACTTCTTGAATTGTGGACACGAGAACTGGACACAATATTCCAACATCAGTCACACCAGTGCCAAACACAGAGGTAAAATAACCTCTCTACTTCTACTTCAGATTCCCCTGTGTATTCATCCAAGGATCGTGTTAACCCTTTTGGCCACAGCAGTGCACTGGATGCTTATGTTCAACTGATTATACACCATGACACTCAGATCTTTTTCAAAGTAATTGCTTCCCAGGATAAAGTTCCCCCTCTTATGAGTATGGCTTATATTCTGTGTTCCTAGATGTATACATTTACATTTAGCCATATTAAAATGCATATTTTTGCATGCACCTAGTTTACCAAGCAATCCAGATCATTCTATATCAGTGACCTGTCTTCTTTATTATTTACCACTCTTCCAATTTTTGTGTCATCTGAAAATTTATAAGTGATTATTTTATGTTTTCTTCAAGGTCATTAATAAAAATGTTAAATAGTTTAGGGCCAAGAACCAGTCCTTATGAAACCTCATTTGAAACACACCTGTTCAATAAGGATTCCCCGTTTACAATTACATTTTGGGACCAGTCAGTTAGCTGGTTTTTAATCCTTTATATCTTTTTAACCAAAATGTCATATGCTACCATCTCAAATGCCTTACAGAAATTTAAGTACATTACAACAACATTATTTACTTTATCAATCAAACTAGTAATCTCTGCAAAAAAAAAAGATATCAAGTTTATTTGACAGAATCTATTTTCCATCAACCTATGTTGATTGGCATTCATTATATTACCCTTCTTTTTTATTAATTGACTCCCATATCAGCCTCTCCATTATCTTACCCAAGATCAGTTTCAGACATACAGGCCTGTAAATTCCCAGGTCATTCCTTTTACACTTTTAAAATAATGACATATTAGCTTTTTTTCCTGTCTTCTGGAACAACCTTGATGTTCCAAGACTTATTGAAAATCAACATTAATGGTTCAGCGAGTTACTCAGCCAGCTCTGGTACAACTTTTGGATGCAAGTCATCCAGTCTTGCTGATTTAAAAGCACTAACTTTAGTAGCTGCTATTTAACATCTTCTTGAGGTACTAGTGGAATTAAAATAGTGTTATCATATGATATGACTACATCATTTGGTTTTACCCAAATACAGACTAGAAATATTTATTGATCAATTCTGTCTTTTCTGCATTAGTATTGAGAATTACAGAGGAGCTTTCCTCCTTCCCCCCCAGATAAAGACTCCTGTGTGCCAGAAGAAAGACTGTCAAGCTTCTCTGACAGAATCTTCCTTCCAAATATTGTCTTGCTGGGAAGGAAAAGCTCCGCTCCCTAAATGAATATGCAAAATGGTCTTCACATAACCTCCATATATGGGTCAAAACTGTAAATTGCACCACTCCTTCACATTAAATGACAGCAACAAAAAGAAACATCTGTAGAATGACTTTTCCCTCTCTTTGAAAGAATAATTTGTTATTATTGTTTCATCCACACTAAGTTAAAAGTTTGATTTGATAACTTTTTATTCCAGGAAGGTTTTTACAAGAACAATTTGTATCCTTCAATACCCCATTCTAGTCATAATTACTTGATTCATACATTAACACAATCAGAGCCCTGTTGTTAAAGTTAATAGCAAGAAAACATAACTATTCCCCCCCGTAATTAGGTGATTGATTGAATGTGAGCTGGTCAAAAAGGGGCAGCATATTATCAGGAAAACTTGAAAGGAAAGCCACTGATTTCGCTCAGCTCAGCAGTTTTAAATGTTTAAAAGGAATGAAAGCAATACCAAACATGTATAAATAGTAAAGTGCATTTGAAAACACAGGCTGTTTTAAATCACAGTTGTCATTATACAGAGTGTGGTCTAATAAAACATAACAACAATTAAAATGGTTAGAGGTCAGAGGAAGGCGGAAAGCATAGTCTGAAATATCATCCTTCTAGATGTGAATGAACAACTGATTTTTCAGTTTCCTGCCAGTTCTGAAAAAAACATACAATCATTTTTTTCAAGTTGAACAGAATCTGAATTTTTTTTTGAATGTTCAACACAAAAATGTTTTTTAAAAATTAATTTTGGGTCAAATAAAAACATATTGTTTGACTCAAAATATTTTATTCCTGGACAGTCAATGAAGGTCTACATTCACAGAATAGAAGAAGGGTGTAGTCTTATTTGCACAAAATTCACCTTCTTATACCTGTAGCCAGTGGTTAGGATGCTCACCTAGTAAAGGAGACACCCAGCTCCAAATCCTCACTCTAGAGCAGGGATCGGAAACCAGTTGTCCCTCTTTTTGGGGGGGGCGGGAGGGGGCGAGGAAAATGCAAGAACCATCAAGCTATTAGCTAGTCTAGAGCAGGTTTCTCAATCTTTCCTGGCGATGTTGTTCAATTTGGTATAAATAATTAAACAGTCATTGGAGCAGGGATTCAAATATGGGTCTCCCACATCTTAATTAAGTGCCCTAACCAGGGGGCTCACAGTTATATAGGCTGGGAGCACCTCATCACCTGCTACATATCCCGGTTCAATTTTGTGAATGGTGCCTAAGTCCTTTTGTGAATCTAGCCCTCCCAAAACAATGTGGTTGAAACTATGTAGGGAATGTGTGTCAAATTTACGATTACTTCAGAGTCAGCCAAAACTGCATTTTTTTGTGACTAAACTATGTGTCTGAAAAACTTCACCCAGGTCTATATACTGCAGTTGTGATGTAGGGGAAATCCTGATCAGTCGAAATGTTCCAATGGTAGAATCCTGGTGAATCCAGTTGGTCTTTATCTGGATTACAGTTGATTTCTTTTTCACTCTGAAGTGCTTTCTATTAACTTCATGGATCAAACTACTTGGATTTGGATGAGATTGGCATCCTTCTTGGTAGAAAACCCATGTGATATAAATCTGAAGCATTATTTGAATGCAATCCAGTTTCACTCATTCTAGAGGTACATAAAACTGTGAGCTGATAACTGGGCCCAAACCCCACTTGAGTTATCAAAATACAGTGATGGAACATGGGTTTCATTATTAGTAAAGATTATAAATGCTTCCCCTCAGAAGAACAAGGCACCCACATCTCTTAAAAGAGAGAACAAGCAAAGGCCTGACAAGAGAAACCATCTTCTGAGGCTGATAAACTTCACACTTATCACCCTGCCGGTAAAGGTCTTTGTTGAAGAAGATTATTGAGAGGGTTGTGTTGAGACATCACGGGCTATATCTGGAACCCTCAGATTTACTGGCCCATCCCTTTCAATGTAGCACTGGGCATTAGTATGGTACAGAGATTGGGCAGGTCTTTTGGTGGATAGTAGACAGAAATCACATATGTACAGCCAACATTTGTAATATGACAAACTGGAATCGCATCTGCTTGTCTCAAATTTAAAGAGGCAGCTAGCAGAAAAACATGAGAGGAAAAATTCTTGTAGACGATGAGCCCATATTGAGATCAATGTGAACAGGCAATTGCAGATGCAATAGTTCTAAAAGGAAGAAATCGAAATCCTAACATGTGGCTGGGGGAGGAAGGGACAAGAGATCTAGCTGAAGGCTATCCTAAGATTTTCAAAATTGAAGTTTGCTTGGCTAATTTGAAAAGTTGTGTTCATACGTTTTCCTTTGATATTCTCATTCTATAACAAAACTTGGTTCAGAACATTCACTGCTTTAACGTTTACCACCACTATATCAGAACACACTTGACCATCAGATATTGTTAACACATCTCCGGACCTACAAAGCACTAGATGAAATCATGCTTCAGTTGCTGTGCTCTTTAGTCTCTGTGAGGACCTAAAAGATAATAATGTGCTATGATTCGTCTGCCTCAAGGGCTGTTTTATGGGGGGTAACACAGGATTCTAGTCTGTCATACTTCCTTTCCATTGTGCATGAGAGACCCTAATGAGAGAATCAAATGGTGTAGGCTGCATGACATCAGATCTACAAGGATTCATCAGATCTACATGGATTCATCAGATCCAGCTGGGCTGGTCATTCAGCGTTCCCAGGGCCCAGCCAAAGAGGAGATTTCTGCCCCTTTATGTGTATAGCCAGCTTTTGTAACTATATGTTCATATTCTGGGGGACTGGTTGGAGCCTTGGCTTTTTATCCAAGAGTACTTCATTCCACATTTTGCTTAGAAAAGAAGCTCTTACTTTTTCTGTTAGAATGCAGAATGTGAGGTTACATAGCAATAATTTACACATGGAGCGTATTACAACTGAACTGGCTCCCAGTTTGTTTCCATTTTCAATTCAAAGAACTGATATGGATTTATAAAAACATATCTAACTTACATCCTGTGCATCTCAGAGACCAACTCTTTGTGCTTCAAATTCATAGATTCGATGAGCTGAGACACCTGAGCTAATAGTCCCTGGTTAAAATTAGAACCAAGCACTAGATGTATCAAGCTTTTTGTTCATTGTTCACAAGAGTATATCAGACAGTGACTATTTTCTTCCCACAGGGTGTCTTTATTCAGTTGTTAAACAGCGTATATAAACTGAGTAAGCACATCAAGATTTGACCAAAAGTCAAGAAGGCAAGTAATGTCACTTGTAGCTTACATGTCTCCAGAGTGAAAAGAACATCAGTTTTGTCTTTGTTTTTGTTAAGAACATAGGTAGATATGTATATTATGTGTGGAACAGAAGTTCAGTGAAAAATAAGAACTAGCCTGAACCTCAGTCCATATATTTAACCAAACCCAAACCATCTTTAGATGTGGATAAATTAAACACCCCCTTTTCCCCCACACCAGGCCTGATTTTGCTCTTGCTGAAACTCATCACATTTTCTTTGCTGGTGTAGCAATCTCTGCTGGCTCAGGCTTCAAACCTTGTAAGTTACATAAGGTGAAAAGTATAGTGCTCTTCTAAAGTGAGACACACTGTAAGGCTGGCTTACAAACGTGACTAAAGCTACACCTTGATAAGTGTTTGCACCCTCCAATATAGACAAGAAGGTATGAACTTTAAAGTCTTAAACTTTATGTTTCAAGGTGGAATGAGGTTGGTATAAGAATTCAGTGAAATTTGTCTTAAGCAACCAATCAAGGGACTAAGCAAGATCAGCTTGTTTGCTAATGGATTACAAAGAATTTGAAAAAAACATTTTATTCTAGTATATTACCTGTGCATTTCCTGATATTGCTGTTTCTTTTTCCATGTGATCCTAACTTGCATCCAAAATTCTCCTCCCAAAATTCTGCAAACCACACATTTCTTCGATTATTAGCAAGGGTACGGCTCCGAAAATATCTATCAAATCCTAAATTTAACAAAAGAAGCAAAAAAACCCCATAACATATGGCAAAGGAGACAGAAAAACACATTTAGAAGTTTTTGGTGGATCTGTTTGGATTTCAGAAGAAAAATGCAATGCATATCTCCATTTCATGGTGATACAAACTACCTGAATACGTTAATAAAAAAAAGACTGAAGTGGTATTTAGGAAATAAAAATAAGCACATTTGTTATTAATATTTATTAATAATTGCTTTAGAAAAAATGTTCTTGAAACCGCTACAACAAATATTTGATTAAATAAATTGATAATGCTGCTAGAATACTATAGCTGAAGAAAATGCAATGCAGGTGGTAATAAATTCTCCAATTCAACATCAATATACTATAAAGGCCCAAACTTGCAAGTTGCCAAGTGCCCTATATTCCCATGGATGTCTACATTACATTCAATACCCACTGAAGTAAATGGGAGACTTTTATCAACTAAATATAAGTCTTTCTCTGTCTCTTTTGCATCATTATTATTTGTTCTTACCATCGATAGATGCTCTTTTGGGCAGTATAGTGACTGCTCCTTCTGCAATCTCTTCCTGTTGGTATACAGGTGAAATTTTTGACCCCCAACTATCTGAGCCAATCCAAAGAAAATGTCCAGTTTGATTAGTCTTTTTGGCTGCTTCTAATATTCGCCTGTAAAAAAACAAACAACTAATTAGATAGAATGCATTTACTAAGAAATGTTTCTGACTAAAGTTCCCCTGTAGCATCAGTTCTGGCTATACATAAATAGGCTGGCTTTAACCAATTAGTCAATTGTTCTAACAGTCTAAAGCATATTTCTTGAAAGACAAAGAGTTCAGGACTCAAGCTACGGTACTGCAAATATTAATTTGCCTCATCCTTACCCTTAGATGTATTATTCTATCTACCATTCTTATTTGTTTCATTTCTTTCAGTCCTCAAATTACAATATACAGCATCTTATTGTTAGGAACTAGGAAGTTTTGGGGTGTCTGTGGAATAGTGGCATAGCATACTGTATAATTGCAACCTAGTTCCCAAGAACATTTACATTGGATTGAAATCTGAAATCTGTTAGGAAATCAAGCACGTGCTATCAGAAAGGGACTTTCTGTACAGAGGTAACTTCTTAACATAAAAAAATGAAGAAAACAAGCACCTAATATCATCCTCATTTGCAAACATGATCACTGCTCGAGCGTTAGGAGTTTCCAACAAGCGCTTGATGATCTTGTCAAATTCTCCCATTCTTGGTTCACGGGGGATTTTTATTGACTGAGCAATGCAAACACCACCTGCACACACACACAAAAAAATGCAAAACTAATTAATTGAGGTGAAAGTCTGAACTGTTTATTAATACTTAATAACTTAATAAACCTCTGGCAACACAAGCCACTAGTTTGATAGGAGGAGACAGTTCTGCCAAAAGCTATCTTGGCCACAGGGAGTGTCTAACTCTTCTAACCACTTGTAAAAATCAGCAACAATTACATACAACTCAAAGTTTACACACAATGACACCTGGTACAAGTTACCTGTATATTTGTCATTCTTTGTACCCAAAACTTAAAAGAACATATCAAGCCAAATCCTCAACTGGTGTAAATCAGGAGAGCAGTGATTTACATCTGTTAAGAATCTGGCTTATTATTTTGTCACAACATTGCATTTAACCTAGGAAAATACCTTTGGCTTGACAGTTATCCTGTGTTCAGAACTTCCTTGCCGGCGGGGTACTGTGACACACCTCTGCTTATTAAGCAGCATACTGGTTAATAGTAAATATTATGGTTAGAGGAATAAGAGAGCAAATTTGTAATCCTTTTATGGGAACCATACACTGAACTTTTCCAGTTGCTATTACAGCATTAAGACAGTTAAATAATTGAGACAGTTGTCTTAATTATTTAACCATCTGGGATCTCAATGAAAATTTTAAATTACTAATCACTGAATGAACACAAACTCAAAGGCAATATTTATGGGTGTTTTCCTGACAGAAGCAGGAACTGGAGCTAATTGGGACTATTGCATTTTAGTTGTTCTGCAGGAAGGGATCTTTAAACTCAGTGTTACCCAATGAAATAAATCCTGCAGTTGTGGAAAGTCTCTGATATATGGGTGGAATTTTAAAACATCATGGTTATATACATTTGTGAGAATACTAGACAAGAAATTCATAAAGAGTGTCTTGTGGCATACTTAGTCAGGAAATGCACCAAATCAAGGAACCTCAGGGTTTTCAGACCTTACAGTTTTGTTGGGGTTACAAAAGTATTATTTATCTTAATTACTTTCTCCTTAAGAACTAGCTCCCTAATAGCCTTCAATCCAGTCCTAGATCTTCTGAAGCACTTCATTGTAAAGGCGATAAAGTTTAGGAGTAATGGAAACTGAAGAGGTGAAGGATTTCAACAGTGACAGCTAAGGTTTTCTCACGTAAGGGATTTTTAAAGAATAATTTTTAAACCTTAAAATAACGTTATGACCAGGTGTTTTTTGCTCAAATACAGGATCCAGATTTGTATTGGGACCAAATATCACTATTGCTGAGCACAATCCAATGGACCTCAATTGTTCTCCACTCAGGTAGATCACAGTGTGGGGTCAAGATTTAAGCAAATCACTAGCAGACACATAAATATAAAAAGGTATGAAACTATCAACTGTCATAAATAAATACTTTTTAAAGTTGGTCAAGGACAAAAATGTCATCTTTTTTCATCACTGGCCATGGACTTTTTTATGATAAAAATAATAATTTTACCAGTCTGGTGAAAGCAAAACACCATGTTTTACCTTCAATTTTTTTCTATTTCACATGAAAACAGAAACACGTTTTTTGCAAGTGAAAATACCTGCCATTTTTCTACAAAAACAATGTTTGTGTTCGAAATAGGTTTGTGGTCATTGGTTTTGATTGGTTTTTATTTCCTTCTATGAAGAGGGTAAAGATGTAATGATTTACAATTTATTCTATTTGTTTCCAGTGGGATGTTGCCATTTTTGCTTGCAACAAATTCTTTCTCCCACGGCTGTATTAACAACCAGGTTCTCCACAAGAGACTGCTGCTTTGTCAGTATCAACAAGCCAGAGCAAACATTAGGTGATCCTGACGTATCTACCAGATATTTATGATGATCCAATGGCGATATAAATGACAAGATGCTATGAAAATGTTTGGCCAATATTTCTAAAAATAAGCTAACCTATACTGACATATAATCAGAAAAAAATCCCTCATTGTAAGCCATTTCTGAGTTATCAGAGCTTCACAGCTGACAATGAATGCTAAAAGAAATATTTAACAGATGTATTGTAAATTTTTGTCATTTAAGTAATAACAGTTCTCTGGTTTAAAAAAAGAAAAGGCTTGAAAAGGAACATTAAGCACTCAACTGTACCCTAAGTCACCCAGGCATAGAAATGAAAAATGAAATAAAATAATAATTTTTTACCTCATAAATGTCTTGAGTATAATTTTGAACCATTTCTACTCATGCAGTGACTCTGAGGAAATCTATTCTCTCTACATGAAATGCAACCTCAAATATTGCAAATGTATATATATTATATACTGTATATTTCCATCTACATGGAATGGATATCAAGGAATGAGAAACTACAGTATGTGAAAAGTTATTTTCCTAGATTCCAAATGGTATAGCAAAAACACCTTTCCAACATTCTAGGACTAAATTCAATCATGACTATACTGTGCAACTTTACATCTCTACATTGAAAATCTATTAGGAACAAAACAAAATGCACTTCAGCCTTGCTATTACATTTATAATGATTTCTTCAAGCTATCTTCTGACATATAAAATATTTGGTGTATATCCACATCTATTTGCTATATATACTGTTGTGACAAACAAGTAACAGGATATCAATTTACAGTTAATGATCAAATCTGCAATACCTATGCATAATTGGTTTTCACCTTAATGTTGTTCTATTATGCTTTAGGAATTGGAGATTTGATCCTAAAATGCAAATATCCACACTTCACTGATTTAAATCCAAAACAACATTAAATCAATGTAGTATTTATATGTATTTATTATGTTTTGTTATTATGAAAAGCTGAAAATACCACACTTATAATGGTGAGCTGCCAGAATCTTGGGGTGATTTCATGTAAGGCAAACTTCATTGAGTGCCAACAAGTCCCATTGACATCAAATGAAAGTTTACTTAATTGATTTTCTCAGACTTAGATAAGCATGTGCTCAGAAAGTTAAAAGAATGCCTATTCAGGCATGCATGTGGCCTAGACAAGAATTCAAACTACAATTATTAAAATGTGCAAGTCTCTTATTTTTTCCTAATCAACAGTTGCCAGACAGAAATTAGATCCTGAAATTGAGTTTCAGGTGTTCACACCCTTTAGGATCAGGACCTAAACTTGTTTCAGCTATGTTGCGGAAAAAGCTGAAGGAAGAAATTAATGAACACAAGGAGTCATTTCAAGCATGCATATTTAAGCCTCAGTCCTGCAGTGAGAACCAGGCAGTGGCAGAGCCCCAGTGAAGTCATTGGAATCACCCTGGTGGTCCTCAGTGCACGACTGATAACTTAAAAAAGAAATGCCAAACTACCATCTGTGAGAATTATCAGCATGGTCAGTGAATTACAGCTCTTATGCATGTGAGCAACTTGGTCACTTACGAGCCCAGATCCATAAAGGTATTTAGGCTCCTCACTTCCACTGATTTCATTGGAAGCCAAAATAACTTTGTGGATCTGGGCCTTCTTCCATTTGCTAACTGTTGTATGTTACAGAGCTACTACCGAAAATGTCTAAACCAATGACTTATCTTCCCATCTTCTATTTATTAAAAGCATTTGTGAAGAAAAGCTGAACAGTTACAATTACTGCCTGCCATGCTCAGGAAGAAGCCTTTATATAAGGCATACAAACCATGTTTCTTTCAGGACGCAGGCTGATTACTTGTATCACCCTATGTTTAGGGCACTCTCTTTATCCAAGAATTTCTCCTGCACAGAAAACCTCTGGAGAGAAATGGAGGGACTTTTTAATTAAATTTACAACATACTATGACAAACACGATTTAAAACGTGGCTGTGCTAATGATTTTCTTAGATCAAAACTGTGATGCCTCTTGACATACTGTAGTTGGGTAACAGATGGGTAACAGATTTTTGTATTCACTAGCAATTTTTTAAAAAAAAGTTGTTTCAGATCAAATCAAAAACAAAATATTTCAAAATTTTTGGTGATTCAAAATGTTGAAAAAATTGATTGGGATCTTTTAAATTGGATTTTGAGCATGTTTTACATATAAAAATATATAAATATAAATATATAACTTTTATAGATATATACAAAATTGTAGGACATTTAGAAATGAAAAGTCTTTTTGAATTTAAAAATCAAAAGGTTTCATTTCAAATATCCTGAAACAAACTATTTTGGCTTTTCAGAATTTGTCTTTTCCCCAAAATAAACAATTCAGTAAAACCAGCTCAAATTTGCAAGATATTCTGATGTCACTGTATATATATTTTTGTCAATAAAAAATCTCAGGCAAAAAATTTTACCTAGTTCTAGCAGTAAAAGTGTTCATACATATTTTCAAACCTAGTCCTCAATCTTGCAATCATTTGCACATGTGCTTGACTATACTTCCATGAGTAGTAAATTGATTGTCCAGGGGCTGCCCGGGCATTTGAAATTAAGCAAGCAAGTACATTTTTGCAGGATGAGGACCCTGAATACAAACTACAGTTCAGCTGGTACCTACAATTTTTCTAAACCATTATCACTGAGATCTCTCTCTCTCTCGACTTTCATAGTATTAATATATAATAAACAAACACTACATACTCTGTCTAGACTATTCCATTTCTAAATATAGAGCACTAAATCCAGCATTTAATAGATGAATATTTCCTATCTTCTAATCATCTTCTGTTTTGAAAACTAGTGTTAAAAATGATCAATGAAGTTGCTATACTAGAGGGCTTTATATAGGGTTACACTGATAGACCTGTACAGACGCGCAGAGTTTGTAAAGCAGAAATCATAATTCATCCTTGGGGCATTATGTGCTTCATGGAAGTAAGTAAAGAAACAGTCCCTGTGTTTCCTTGAAGAGAAGGAAGAGATACCTCTATCCACCCATGAACCCTCTCTTTCTCAGTTTCTCCATCTGTAAAATGGGGATAATACTTAACTACTCAGAAAGGTAGTTGCAAGTAGAACTGTCTGAAACTCAGAATTTCCAGTTCATGGGAAATTTCTACTTTTTGGTTTCAGAATTTTTTTTTTTTTGCAAATTTGAAATTTCCTGCAGAAAAACGTTCACATCAGAAACACCAAAATATGGGGTTTCTGAAACAAAATATACTTCGATCTCTGGCAATAGCAGCATCACTGCTCCTGAGAGGTAGGCAGCAGTGAAACTGATAAGAATCATGTCCATTTCACTCAGCAGTTACAAGGACTTCCAGGGCAATCCACAGGGGCCAGTTAGCTCTCCAGAGCACTGACTCCTAAAGCCTGGGGAGCCAGCTGCCCTGAGAGCCAGGCAGCCTAGGGAGCCAGCTGTCCTGGAAGTCTTCCAGGTTTCCAAATCAGCATCAGGGAGCCTGGAAACCAAGTGAGCCTCAGCTAGAGCCAGGGGTCCCTGGCCCCTGGTCTTGGGGAGTCCACGTGGCAGACTGCCCTGGAATCAAGGACTCTAGAAGCCTGGGCTGTCCAGAAACCCACCAGGTGAAATGCAGGGATTGCTGACCTTAAACTGTTCACAGAGCATTTCAGGTCCAGTGTATTGGCATTTTCTGAAGAAACTATTGTGTTGGAGAATTTCCAACCAGCTCTAGTCGTGTCATTTATAGCTAGTTAATGCTATATATGTGATAATTACTATCTCATTTTGTCTTTCACTTAACAGCTAATAATCCGTTTGCTTTTAAAAACAGGATACAGTTAGACCTGGGGTTACAGACAATGCACTGTTCAGTTGTTTTGTGTGTTGTGATAAAAATCATGTCCTAAGCAAATTGATCAGTGCCAGACTTGGCCTGCTTACAGGCACTACGTATAACAGCTGTGGGAAACAGGATATCAGGCCACGAATTCATGTTTGAGAGACACCTCAAGTATTGTAGATTTTGAAGATAACACTAGCGCTTGGGATCAATAGCTTTTGTCTTCCTTTGTACGTCTATAACAATGACAAAACAAGAGAACACTGTAATAAAGTGGAAGTACAGTGTCTATGTCATTTCGAAGGTTAACCTTATAGTGAGCTAAAATGGTAAATACTCATTTTACCTCTCATGAGGAAATCACAAGAGGGAATTTTCACTGTAAACAAATATTTAAGAAAGGAGAAGAGGATGCTGGAGTGACACTGAATGGGTATTTAGAAAATAATAGCAGACACTGTTGTGAACTGGTACTAGTAAGTGATTTTCCAGTAATGAACAGGACTCAGGGAACAAGTTGAATGGCTAACTAAGGGCCACATTCTACCACTCGGAGTAGTACCTAAGCATTGCATGTTTTAAACTAACAGCATTGAGATCAATGGGAGTAAGCTATTCCGCGGGTAAGATTCAAGCTTATTCAGTTATGGGACCACAACTATACAGCTCAGAACTACTTAGCCTTTTAAACTATTTGATTTTCCCATTTACACAGCAACAGTGGCACTGTAAAAATGAAAACACACAGATTAAGGTCTGTACTTGCTTTGACATAATTTCATTTCTCTGAAAATGGAGGCATTTGTCTCATCCCTCAACAATCACATGGCACAGACTTATTTCACAGCTGTTTTACAGTAATCCATATTATTTCTCACAAACTCGCTAGAAAATAATAAGAGCATATATGGGTCCCAATCCTGCCCTTGTATGACCTCATTATTGTCCTCAATACTCCTTTTTGTTTCTAAAATAATTGACATGTCACTGAATCTGCATAGCAGCAGGCAAAAGAAGCCGAGAGATTCATAATACATGCTTATGGACAGTTTCCAGGGCACTCTTCATAAATATATAAAGCCAAATTCCAAAGTCCTTGTTCCAAATTGATGAACTGGCAGCAGGGACTCAGAATAGGCATCAGCCAGGCACCCTTTTCTAGGACAACTGGTCCCCTATGCTGAAGGCTTTTCACTAGACCTCACTGAATGGTAAAGATCTGGTGCAAAATGAAGTCAATGGGACTGCATGCAGGCACAGAGTATCATCACAGAGAGGTAGCAGGATGGTGACTTACAGAGACCAAAAAGAATGTGGGCAAAATGAATGATTCTCATCCCACTTTCCAAATGGGGAATTGTGAGAGATTAAATGGTTCTCCCGCAGTCACACAAGAAGTCCACAGAAGAGCCAGGAACTGAACCCAGATCCTGAGTCGTGGATACTCCTGGATTGAGAATTGGTTTGCTGGTGGGGTATGCAAGCTACAACCAGCGCTTAATAGCCACTGTGGCGGTTTACCTGACAGTAGAGGCCAGAGTGCTCTTGGGGTTTAAATTATTGGGTGGAAATTTGCCTTAATTACTGTTTAAAAAAAACCCACACTTTTAATATATACAATTAATTCCCAATTTTCTACTGGCTCTACATACAGCCTTTCAGATGCTGGGAAATGAGCTAAATCCACTTCCCTACAAAATTACACGTCTGCCTATTTTTTAGATCAAACAGGGCCAGTCCTGCAGGAACACCCAAGTTGTTATAACATGGCTCAGTGTTACCCTATCCAATGGTCTTGGATTGCATGGGCCCTTCAAGGCCTTCAGTTTAAGCAGGCTGTTCAGACCTTGGGGGCTCAGAATCTGAATACTGGAAGGCTAGTGACTGTCCATGGTAGCTGCTATTACTCTATCTTGACTGCTTTAGGAATTCTCTTATAGCCATTTAAGTTGCAACCACTTGGCTATAAATCAGCTACTTGCATGGGCCTTTGTATTGGCCTAAAGTGCCATTTACTATTGTGGGTTAAATTTTTGCAGCTGATCAAGTCTAGATGGGTAAATTTACAAATTTAGGATTAAAATTCACAGGCTGGTCTTTCAAAATGAGTGTTTTGCTTCTTGTAAAACCAAAAATCTTGTGGCCTATCATTCCCAGAATATCCGGTACAACACCCCAGCAGAGGGCTGTGACATTAGCTGATTCTGCAGTCCAGCAGGGCAATCTTATTCGATTTAGGTAATAGAATGAAAGCCATTTAAAAATTTATAATACTTTGCTGTGAAAGCTTCAAGCAGCACTCAACGTTCAATACGCTAAACCATATTGTGGTTTGATGGATGATATGAGATTTTGTTGTGATCTATTAAAAGCCAGAAAGGGGGGCATGTTTTGTCCCATTCCTAGTTGCTGAGGTTTAGTGAAAATGCACTTATTCTTTTGCAGAAATCTTTAATAGCTGAATGCTAGTGTGTCCAATATGTACATGTAGTCATTGGCTCCCCTACTCATGGTCAACAACAACAGAGAAGTCAAAGCTTGTCTCCCACTGCTTGTGTAAACGGTCTTTTAAGGATGACTTCTCAGCTTTTCCAAACTATTTTATGACTTGTAGCACTGAAAAATATCGAAAAACGTATTTGATTAAATTGTGCATGGTCATCAAAGAACATCCAAAGTTCTGATAGGTGTGAATAAGAAACCGGATATTATCTATCTATCTATCTATCTATAAAATAAAAGGCAACACCAGTTTTAAACATAAAATTTAAAGAAAGGAGGAGAAAAATGTAAAGGCTTAGCCTTGCTCCCATAGATGACAATTGGCCATTGACTTCAATGAGCAGAGTCAAGCTCTAAGATAACGTAAGAAAAAGGAAGTGTTTTGCTTTGTACTTTCATTTTGAATAGCAAAAGTTTCATTCTCTTTCTGCAGCAGCAGTATTGAAAGTGTGACCAGCACCACCATCGGCCTCCATAGCGAAGGAGAAATAACTTCAAGCGATTTTATCACAAGTGAAACTAATGAAAAATGTCATTTTCACAGGTTTTCAAAAAAAGCAACACATTTTTCATTCTTGCTTTGACTCTTCACTGCTATTTGTGAAAATGAAAGCCAGCTTTTACAGTCCTGGAAGCGAGAGGCTGAAAGAAGAGCTCATCTGTGGTAAGAATACTTATGAATGGATGAATATCACATAATCTGCCAAAAGACTGAATTAATGGGTTTTTCAAAGGATTGCAAGGTTGTGGGCATGGAATTTTCTCCACAACTATGAATCAGGGTCTGAAACATCTGCACAGCAGGATTATAGGGGACACAAGATGCTATGGCAAATTCAGGAATGGTCCATGGCCAATAGATTCTAATTGCAATTGGTTTTCAGTTACCATTGCTATTCATTTGTTGCAATTTTTATTAATCTTATTGTTTTTGTTGATATCATAGGTGACATGAATGTCTCTCACTCAGGGTAAGTGCCATTTTCTACTGCTAGCAGATTTGGAAATTGGAGAACATACTGTATTTGAATACAGTGTGCAGAAAAAGGGACAACAGCACTATCTGTGCTAACACCTATTGGACACTAGTAATGTCCAATGCTAGGGATGCTATTCAGGAAGATCTGGACCACCTTGTACACTGGAGCAATAGTAATCGGATGAAATATAATAGTGAAAAGTGCAAGGTCATGCACTTAGGGATTAATAATAAGAATTTTACATATACGTTGGGGATGCATCAGTTGGAAACGACGGAGGAGGAGAAGGACCTTGGGGTATTGGTTGATAACAGGATGACTATGAGCCGCCAATGTGATATGGCTGTTAAAAAAGCAAATGCGGTTTTAGGATGCATCAGGCGAGGTATTTCCAGCAAGGAGAAGGAGGTGTTAGTGCCGTTATATACGGCGCTGGTGAGACCCCACCTGGAATATTGTGTGCAGTTCTGGTGTCCCATGTTTAAGAAGGATGAATTCAAACTGGAACAGGTTCAGAGACGGGCTACTAGGATGATCCGAGGAATGGAAAATCTGCCTTATGAAAGGAGACTCAAAGAGCTTGGCTTGTTTAGCCTGGCCAAAAGAAGGCTCCGGGGGGATATGCTTGCTCTATATAAATATATCAGGGGGATTAACGTTAGGGAGGGAGAGGAATTGTTTAAGTTTAGTACTAATATAGGCACGAGGACGAATGGGTACAAATTGGATATTAGGAAATTTAGACTAGAAATTAGACGAAGGTTTCTAACCATTAGGGGAGTGAAGTTCTGGAATAGCCTTCCGAGGGAAGTAGTGGGGGCAAATGACTTATCTGGCTTTAAGACTAAGCTTGATAAGTATATGGAGGGGATGTTATGATGGGATAGTTTAATTTGAGCAATTGATTTTGGATTATCGGCAGATAAGTCTGCTCAATGGTCTATGGGAATGCTGGATGGGATGGGAACTGAGTTACTGCAGAGAAATCTTTTTTGGGTGCTGGCTGGTGAGTCTTGCCCACATGCTCAGGGTTTAGCTGATCGCCATATTTGGGGTCGGGAAGGAATTTTCCTCCGGGGCGGATTGGCAGGGGCCACGGAGGTTTTTCGCCTTCCTCTGCAGCATGGGGCATGGGTCGCTTGCTGGTGGATTCCCTGCAGCTTGAGGTCTTCAAATCTCACTTTTGAGGATTTCAATAACTCAGTCATGGGTTCGGGGTTGTTATAAATGTGTATGGGTAGGGTTTTGTGGCCTGCCTTGTGCGGGAGGTCAGACTAGATGATCATATTGGTCCCTTCTGACCTATGAGTCTATGAGTCTATGAGTCTAATTTTTTTAGTAGAGAAGAGAGAACGTAGTTTATTTTGTTTGTTTTTTAGGGGGCAGGGAAGTTGTGGGGAGAAGGTATTTCTAATGCCACTAAATTTTAAAAGTTTTTCAAAATGTACTGGGCTCGAATTTGGTATAATCAAATCAGATCAAAATAAGGCCTTGGAAATCTATGAAACATCTTATTCTTCATTTAAATCATTGCTCAATTGTGTAAGCATCAGGTCCTTCCTCTTCCTCTACCCCTCCTCCTCCACGCTTTTTTAAAGATTATTAGAAGCAATGGACCTGAGTTACGAAAATTGGATCTGGATCCACATTTTCCCAAAGTTTCAGGGAGTTTAGATCCAGAGCTTTGATTCAACCTGCTACAGAGAATATGGTCCCGGTGTGAAAAATCATTTCCCAGCCTGTTTTTTTAAATCCAGCACCTCCAATATAGAGGTGATCAGAATAAAGATTGTCAAAGATTTTATTTTTTTCTGACACTGTTCTTCATTACCTGGTCTTAATCACATGACATGGGACTAACTAAGTTACAAAAGGTTAATATACTGCAGTCACAAGGCAGAGGTCAGTATCTTACCACCTCCATTGGCTACTGTACATTCCTCAGCATGCACACTAGCTGACTGGTGGGGCTTGACAGGCCTCTGGCTGATAGAACATGTACATTTGGTATCATCAGGATTGGTTGTAGACCAAATGATATCCCAAGCAAAAAGCATCTTCCATGCCCCCACCTCCATTTGTTAAACCTTAGAATACTTTTTTTGTTGTTGTTGCATTTGTAGCCCATTTCATGACTTTGATGCATAGTTTGCACCCATGATTTATTCCTGTTATATAAAATTATAAATTTGTATGTAGGATCTGTAAACCTGTATTTATTCATAGCATGTATAATTAAATTTTAAAAAATTGTCGTCTCTAAGCTTTTGGAAAGTTTTTAATTTTAAGAATAATTGAAATGAACTTACATCAAGAAATTGAAACTTTTGGTGGACCAGTATTAAACATGGTTACAATACATGACAGCCTTAGAATGTTAACCCTAATCTTTTAGATCAAAAGGTTGCTTTTCTCGCCTTTGCCCTTGTGAACTGAAACACAGCGTCAGAGAGATCCAATGCCTGGCCAACGACATTTTCAAGTGATAAAATAGCAAATGAAGGCACTCTCTCATCGGCCATCATCGATTGAAGATATGTTTTAATGAGCCTGAGCTTCAAACAGCTGTGCTTATCACTAGCAACTGTGACCAGCAGTGTGAGCATATCCTGAAAAGTGGTCCTTCAGCTCTGTATCATGAATGAATTGGAGAACTGGGAGTGAAGAGTGCTTCCTGGGTGGCAGAATGTAACAGATGTTGTCCAATTCGACATAAAAGTCTTTATCATTGACATTCCAGCATACCTCATGTGTCAACTTCCAATGGAGGTCTGTACAATTGTTCAAGAGTGTTTTCCTGTCTGCCAGCAGCTTATAAGGTCATACAAAAATCACTAGATCTTTTTGTGGTGCTTCATTTGTCCGAACCTTTCTTCAGTGTACACTCAAGCAACTTCCTCTTGAATTTTTCTTTCTAGCTTCCCATTACCTCATCTCTGCCCTCATAACCAAACTGTCTCTTCTTCAGATGAACATGAGTTTCCTTGAAGGCAGGCTCAACTCTGAAGTTTTCCACCATTTCTTTGGCAGCAGTAATGGCATCTTCAAATCAATCATCTGTAGGCCACAATGCAATCAAGGCAGTTTCTCATCAAAGTAGCAGTGGTTGCAATGTCCATTGTCTGAGTTTGTAATGCCTTGCTTACAATGTTTACTTGGAAAAGAACATTGGGCCAAACCACAAATCAATGTGGGTCTCCCAGTGGGTGTCACTTAGTGGCTTCATGGTCAGATTTGTAATGTTGTCCCTGAGAATCTTCCACCTGATAGGTGATGCTGAAAACAAAACATATATCCTTTGCAGTACTCCGAAGAGACATACTGAATCTAAAACAATGAGAGTCCTGTAGCACCTTAAAGACTAATGAATTTCTGTGGGAATAAGCTTTCATGGGCTACAACCACAGTCTCGTTGTTTTTGCTGTATACAGACTAACACAGCTACCCTTCTGGAACTTAATCTAAAGAAGATGATGCTGCATCTGACACAACCAGGTTGAGGGAATAGCAGCCACAAGGCATGAAGAAAGCTCTTGGATTCAGCTCAAGGATCCTTTGTTTCTTCCCTTCGTGTTTGCACTGTTGTCATAGCTTTAGCTGCAACAGTCCTGAAGCTTTATTTTATTCTCATTCAAAACCTTCATAAATAGTTCCATTAGGCCTTTTCCAGTAGAGTCATCCACAGTAGTACTTCTCTTTGCAAAGCCCTATCAATATGTTATCAAGCATCATCCTTGCCATAAGGTTTCAACATTAATAATGCATTGGTTTTCTGCATCTATACATGTATCTGAAGTAGGCCATAAAATGGCTGGGTGAGTTTTCATGTTGCTTCAGAGCATCAGCTATGTTATGCCAGTAATTGTCCCTGGATAAAGCAAGCAACAATTCTGAATTCTTATAAAATATTTTACAACAAAAACAGACACTTTGTCAGTTGGTTTTGACTAAACAGCCAGCGCCAATTCAGTTTCTCGCCATTCTCACTCTTTCACAGTGTGACTTTGAGAAGTGTCGCTTCTGCTCATTTACTGGAAACATCATATCCTCAGTTTTGCCCAGCCTTTTCCAAATTGTATGATCAATATCGGCAGAGATTAGGATCGCCAGCCAGAAAGCAGGATCTGATATATCAATTTGTGGTGAGCAATTTTTCTCACTGCAAGGCTGATTCTTCTTTATCGTTTCTCTCCTTTTCATTTAAACCATATTTTTCTTTGTCATCACTCTCCTATGTACTGCCAGGAAAACTGGATGATTCTCCATCGCTTTCCTCACATTTCCATTTCTTATCTTCAGGGAAATCTGCTAATTCCTAAATAATAGGACTTCCATCATTCACGTTTCACTTCTCAATTTCTTCTGCATTGGGATGATTGCTACCACTTAAAGCCCAGTCTATGCTGCTCTGTTTCAGATATTTTACCATCAGATTTGGCCCTTGCTGCAAAGTAGATTGCACTTGAGCTTTTTGCTTCCTATACTGAGCTCCTGAAGGCTTCTTTGGGGACATATTTATTTTCTACAGGGCAAACAGATAGTATTATGGAGAGCAAAAACCTATGTTCCAGAGTCTTGGAAACACTAGAAAGTCATCAAATATTACATGTTAAGTATGGCATAAGAAGTAATAGTGTTTCTTTTATATTGTTGTGTAGATAGGGTGCAATAGATATCTCTGGTGTCTCATTAAATAGGTTCTTTATTAGTCACTGCTTAAACTCTTTAAGTCTTAAAACACAAGTACACTGTCACAATTACACAATAAAACAAGATATGCAATATTGCAGCGGGCTCTCACTTCACCTCAGTTCGTTTCTGGGTTGCCTGCCCCTCAATCCATCTCTGAGTATCATATGGCTGACACAGGGGCTTCTAGCATTCCTAGTGTTGTCTGCATGTGGTTTGGGAGGGAAAGATCCCCCTGCTTGGGAAATGGCTGGAATTTGCCCAAAGCTTTTCATTATAAAAATGTATCCCTTCCCTTCTCCAGGCTAATCTATTCCTTGCAGGAATCTTTGGTTTAACATTTTTTAAAATTTTGTTTCCGCCCCCTTTGTTTTATTTTTAATATTTAAGACGTTACAGATGAGGGCTTTGTTGCTTTCTTAAAGTCTCTGGACTGCTTGTTATCAATGGCTCCCTGGTGACCCATTTTTCCCTGCGTCTTTCCTCTTGCTGTTTTGAATGTCAGTGGCTGGCCTCAAATTGCCGCTATATTTGATATATTTCAGTCATCCACACCTGTTTTTTCTGCTGTCTTTTAACAAAAATAACTTCTTTGTTATTTTGGATCTGTTAGGACTGATTTTTGCAGCCTGTTGTTTCTTTTAGGTAATAACTACCAGTGACTCCAAGCACCAAGTCCTCGGCCCCTATGGCCTTGCTTCTGCCCTTACCAAAATAGCAGGACTGTAACAGGTGCCTGAAGGCCTCTCTCTCACTGTATCCAGTTCCAAACTGCTCATTTCAGGCACGCAAAGAATGCAAGATCAGGTCCTCTGTCTCTATTTGGCTTCAGGCATTGCATTTCTGTAGTTACTAGTGGTGAAATGTTAAAAGAAATAATTGATTTATGAGAATTTTAAAAGAAATCTCTTCTGCCCATTACCACCTTTCAGGCTACTGGTTGGCAAGGATTTTCTTTATGTATCTTCTTATCCAAGCAATTCAGAAAGTATTTTAAAAATGATCCAAGCAAGGGTTGATCCAGTTTAAAATGCTTCCTCTATCAGTATTTGAACTGGGTTAAAATAGATGGGCTTGTTTTATGCACTTAAACATTTCTTTTCATTTCAGTAAGCAAAAGTCTGAGTTTGCACTGTTGAGTTACATTTGGAATTCAAACATTCCAAGACTCAAAAGAAAACACAGTGAAAACCACTGAGTTTCTCCTACTTTCCTATCAAAATAATACAAAAACAAAATTTGGCATGATTTTGATTCCAAATCAGCAGCCCAAATCATAAATAGGATCCACGAGTAATTGCAAAATCCATCCACAGCACTGGATTTTATTTGAATTTGTAATGAAATCTGTTACCAGCAAGACAAATTTCACATAGTTGCAGGGTCTGATGTAAAACATTTCACATGGGGCTTACTGGTTCCAGTATGTGGTTTCCCCAAGTAGCCTTGCTAGTACGCTCACTTACAGGCTTTTACCCAAAGGATATAATCTGCTTTCATTGACATTGTCGGACAGGATCAAGCCCTAATTGCTCTTCCACATCATATTCATCTCACAGCAGTGCTAACATTTAAGCCATAAATGTGTTTTTGTTCAGTTACTAGATAAATAAATTCATATATTTGGAAGACCAGATAGGACTACTGTGATCATATAACCTGACCTCCGGCATCACTGGAGCTGGTGGAAAAGTTTTTGATAGAAATTTTCATTGAAAAATTCAGTTTCATTGAAATGTTTCATGAAAATGTGTCAATCTAAAAAAAAAAAAAATTCAATGGAAAAAGGCAAAACAATTCATTTAGTCTTTCTTGTTTTGCTTTGACAATGCTGAAATGTTTCATTTAGGTAAAAATGTTTCATTTTGTCTTTATTGTTTTCATTCATTTTCTTTAGAGTTATATATTATATTAAAATCTTAATATATTGTATTTATATATTTCATATTATATTATGTTTCAACAGTATCAAAACCAAATACTTCAACATTGCCAAAGTGAAATGATTTGACATTAGCTAAACAAAACATTTCAAATGTCTCAAATGAGATTTTTGGGGAATTTTCATTTCACAGGAAATTATGAAATGTCAGTTTTTCATTTGGAACAGTTTTTTTTTCTGAAAGGTCAGAATTTTCTGTGGAATGGAAATTCTCTTTTCCACCCAGTCCTATAAAATAGCACAGGGCAAACAACCTCACCCAATAATTTCTGCATCAAACCCAGAACTTCTGTTAGAGTTATACACATATATTTTAGAAAGACACCCAGCCATGACAAAGGATTTCAAGGGATGGACTGTCCATGACATTCCTACATAAGATGTTCCAATGATTAATAACCCATATTGTTAAAAAATTTCCTTTATCTCTATTCTTAATTTTTCTAGCTTCAGGTTTCTGCCATTGGATCTCATTATTCCTTTTTATTCTAGATAAAAGAGCAAGCTACTATCAAAAATCTCTTCCCTACACAATTACTTGTAGACTGTGATCAAGTCACCTCTATTTTTTCTTGGATAAACTCAGTACATTGAGTTTCTTAGTTTCTCATTGTAAATCAGGTTTTCCACCCTTCACATCTTTCTTTAAGCTCTTTTCTGAACTCTTTCCAATTTTTTGAAGTGTGAACACCAGGACTATAATTATTTCAGTTTACAATATTGTGTGAGCTGAAAATTTGGGTAGGAATAACCCCTTGAATCTAAATGTGTTAGTGAATTTTCATCTGCCCACTTCTTCCCATTGTAACTTATAAAATATGAAGAGAATAAAACTAAATCTTGTGTATTGCTACATTTCTTCACATTTCTAGGCACCACCTGAGACTTTAGTGATATTAAGAAACAGCAATACTTCTTCCATATTGCAACAGCATAAGAGAGGAATGAGTTAGTGAGTGAGTAAAGGAGGCATTCAGCACCCTTTCACCTAAATAATCTTACCGAAGCCTGACATAATTTTAAAAACATAATCAAATTGGAGCAGGCATTATCATCACTGCAGCTTTACGAGAAGCCTGCAGGGCTTTGTTATGAGCTTTGGCTCACAGAATAAAGTTTGTGAATGGGGTTTGGTGTCTCTATGGCTATCTCTACATTGCCCTGCAGTTCAGACTACAAGGGTGTGAATAGCGCCATGCACCAAAGTGTTGCCCTGTAACTCCTCTGTGTGGACACTGAGCGTGCAAAAGGAAAAGTTTCTAGTTTGCACTAATGTAGTTCTGTTTGAAGAGTAGTTTGTTAACATGAAGTAGGAACCTTTCTGTTCCCACCCATAGCATCCACACAGGGGAGTTACAGTGCAGCTTCGTGCACACTGCTATTCACACCCTGTAGTCCAAACTGAAGGGTGGTGCGGACAAGTCCTAAGTGTTTAATATGAGGAGGAGAAATATCCCTGGGGAAGAAGTTT
>VOCS01058019.1:0-11291 GCA_007922155.1 Mesoclemmys tuberculata | reverse complement strand
CTATCTGTACCCCTTTTAAAAATCTGGCCACAGATATCTCAGTCTCCTTGATTGCAATGGCAGCTTGGTGCCTACGTGCTTCTGAAAATCCTGCTAGGTGTCTAAATACCTTTAGCCTAACACTGAGATTTACAAAGGGGTTTATGTACCTAGTGGAATTTACTAAGGCTTCTAAATAGGTCAGGTGCTGAACTCCCACTGAAAGCAAATGTGAGGCTTGCGGCTGAGTCACTCAAGGTGCTCTTGAAAACCCTATTAGGTGATTAAATGCCTTTGAAAGCTGGTCCGCAGAAACCTCAATCCCATGGCCTTGTAGTGAGAAGATGGCCTGGTCTACACTTATCTTAAATTTCAGTGGCAGTCCATGGGAGTTACGCAAGCTACGCAGAGTAGATTGCATACCTTCCATTGACTTGTTAACTTTGGTTGTGCACGGCATCTTCACTGCGCTGCAGCACTTGAATGCATCGTTTTTCACAAGTCAACTTTCGCATCGATTGAGCAGGTCTTCACTGACTACTGTATTAATCCAGATACATCGATCTCATGGTGGCGAATTTGCTGCCATCAGTGTTACACGTACCTTAGACTCCTAAATGCCTCCATCACTTCTGAAAGGTTTGGGGTTGGTCCTGCTTTGAGCAGGGGGTTGGACTAGACGACCTCCTGAGGTCTCTTCCAACCCTATTTTTCTATGGTTGTATGAAAAAGGTATTTAAGTTCCTCAATCATTTAGGTGGTTTTGAAAATTTTATCACAAATCCGTTGATCTTCAGGACATGTTGAAAACCCAGCTGTTCTCCCAGGAATCTAAGGCAGCTCTCTAGCACAGTTTCCCGCTGATAAGTGGTTCATGCCAGATGACAAAGAAAATTTATTTCTTCCCTTTTTTGAGTTTGCTGGAGAAGTTGCCCTTGCATCTGTAGATTTCTGCAATAAGGCTGAGATTTTCAAAGTCAGCTACAAGATTTGGATCTCCAATTCTTATAATTTTAATGCAGACTGAGAGTGCCTATCCCTTAGGCAGCTTAGAACATGTCAGCCTTATAGTCTGTCCAAGACAGCTAGACTCTTTTAGGAGCCCTTTTGTGATTTGTAGAGCTCCAGATAGATAGGTGAGGTTGTATGTTGAAGGAGAGAGACAGACTCTCACACAAGACACTCAAGAGCCATTCGGATGAATTTGTAGACATATTTCAATGGACATCCACAAGATAATGCTGCAGATACAGCACATCAACGTGCAGTCATCTGACCCCCTGTCAGTTTCCTCAGAGCCCCTTTAACCTCCTTGTTCCTCAGCGTGTAGATAACTGAGTTCAGCATGGGCGTGGCTACATAGCCGAAGATTTGCACAGCAGTCACCAGCAATTTGCTCTGCTGTGGCTGCGTGTAGATCAGAGCTGCGGGCCCAAAGAACAGCGTCACCACCGTCAGATGTGAGGCACAAGTGGAGGCTGCTTTGTGCCGCCCTTCGACTGAGTTCATCTTCAGGATGGAGTAGAAGATGCGGATGTAGGATAGGAGGATGAGGAAGAAGCAGGTCATGGGCACCACCCCAGTGTTGGTAAAGATCACAGTCTCGATGACGTACGTGTCCGCACAGGCCAGCTTGGTCACAGGGAAGATGTCACAGAAGTAATAGTTCACCACATTGGGCCCGCAGTAGGGCAGCGTGAAGGTGAGGTTGGTGAGAACAGTGGCTTGGAAGAAGTTGGTGACCAAGGTACCAGTGGCCAGGAATGCGCACACCCTCCAGTTCATGATGATCAGGTAGCGCAGTGGGTGGCAGATGGCCACATACCTGTCATAGGCCATGACAGTGCAGAGCAGGCCCTCAGTGCTGCCTAGCAAGTGGTAGAAGAAGACCTGAGACATGCACCCACCCAATGAGATGGTTCTACTCTTGGCCCAGAGATTGACCAACAATTTAGGGGTTCTGATGGAGGCGTATGCAAGGTCCACCATGGAGAGATTGCAGAGGAAGAAGTACATGGGGGCATGCAGGCGGGAGTCAGCGAGGATGGCTGATAACATGAGTACGTTGGCCAGCAGGGTGAAGAGATATAAAGCTAAGAAGCTGATGAAGAGGATGGTCTCATGGCCTTGGGTGTTGGGGATCCCTAAGAGAATGAATTCCGACACCACAGTGCAATTCTCCATTTCCATGCAAGACGGGGTCATTCCTGGAAGCACAGAGATAATGCAGAGAGATTAGCAATCTCAATAAATTATGGTTTGTTTATTCCTGAGCACACCACAATTTAGGCCGAGTCTACACTTACCTTTAAGATTTGGCGACAGTCAACGGGAGATTACGTCACTTGCGTATCTCCCATCAGCTACATGGCGTCTGCTCCGCACGCCGTCCACACTGCGTTGCGTCCAAGGGAACAGCATTCCCTTCGATGCAGCACTACACCATTTACTGGGGTGTTTGTCCTGCATCACTGCTGAATCGGCAGCAAATTTGCCACCGTCAGTGTAGACCCAGCCTTCATTTACAAGAGTAAACCTTTCTAACCATTGTAAATTTGGTAAAAGTGAGTGGAGAATCAGGACTCTAATATTTAATTGATTATATTTGATGATACTCTATGTAATTGTCTTTTCTTCTTTTCCTTTCAGCCATCTTCTATTCTCTTCAGTTCTTATAGATCATACTAGGAAGAAATACATGGTTGTGTGCAGGTTGGAGTCAGCGAGGGTGGTTAATAAGATGAGCAGGTTGGGATCAGGTCCCCACTGCGCAGTGCAGAACATAGAAAGAGAAGCCGTCTGCCTTGAAGATCTTACCATCCAAAGATGAACAGACAAAGGGGATGTCCTATTCTATTCTACTCTATTCCAGTTTCTTCTCTTCTCTCCTCTCCTCTGCTGTTCTAATTTCTTCAGCTCTGTTCTATACAAACACTTACTATGGTGATAAAGATGGGGTATGTTAGAGCCTTCCATTTGTGGATTAGGTGATGTGACTAAGGATTGTCATAGGTGGTTTGTTCTTTCTTTCATCCTCACTGCAGAAGGATTATTGTGTGTGTATAGTTTTTTTTAGTAGGGATTCATTTTTATCAGTGTAGGTGGTGCTATGTGTTTGTGTTAAAGGAGACGGTGTGGATGCAACATACAAATAAATGAATCTGGTGAAGAATTCTCCCAGCTTTGTTAATGATATGAATTGTTTGGGGATTTTATGGGGGTTAGAGAAAAAGGGAAAAGTAAAGAAGAAGAATAGCGACACCTTGTCATCTGCTCCGCCATGATCAGCAGGTTGCGTTCTGTAAATACCATGACAGCGGGAATTTTTAAGGGCAGATTTAAGGACAAAAATGAAGTGTGTCTTTGCATTTTCTCAGGGAGTTCTCCCCATGCATGAGAGGTCCTATTGAAAGGAATAAGCTGCCACTTTGGAGTTATAACATGCTGGCTACGTGACAGAGTACAGCAGCGTCACTGTAGCGCTGCTACTATAGACAGGCTAAGCCGATGGAACAGAGCTCTACCGTCAACATAATTATTCCAGCCCCTGCGAGCAGTGGTAGCTATTTGTGACAAGCTCTCCCATTGACATAGAGTTCTCCACACCAGTGCTTAGGTGACTGTAACTTACGCTGGCTTATTCAACCCTTGAACAACATAACTAATAGTAACCTAAGCTGTAGTGTATACATAGCCACACAGAGATTAACTGGGAGAGGGAAATAAATGGTAGAGCTCCACAACAGAGACAGACAGAGAGAAAGAGGGACAAATGGATGGATGGATTTTTCTCTAAAGAAAACATCTGAGTGACATTGTCCTTGCATGAGGTGGAGACTAACAGATTTCAAGACAGGAAGAAAATGAGGAAAAGAGAAAATCTTTACCAAACCGGAAGTCTTACACTGTCTGCATTGGGAGGGGATGATCCAGCTGAATGGAATTTTTCCTCTATCCCCTGCTCGTGACTCGACTATGAGGTGACAACAAGAACCAGCTTGCTGTCAGGTTCGATTTATATGGATCCCTCAAATAAGGAGGGACAAAGATTGCTTTGCATACAATTTTGTTTTACTTGAAATAATTTATACATCACCAATTACAATTTAAAACTCACCATTGATTCTTATTTAATACAACAATTTAACTACTTAGAACACAATTACAATTACAACTATACAAATATATTTACAAATCTAGCTTACACTATAGGGTTATACTTATGCTATTATACTCACACTGCACCAGTGAAGTTTGTCAGCAGCAAAGCAGCCTTCTCATTCTGCTGGTACAATTCCCGGGTTTTACATCTGAGTGGAACACACTGTCACACTCAGGTTACACAGCCACACGCTCTATATTCAGGTTTGAGCGGCAAACTGGGGAGAGACGGCAGGTGGATCAGGCCCACACGTAGAGCTATTCTGGTGCTCTTCCAACAAAGATACGGGACATCTCCAGTTTACTTCCTGTTTGTGACCACCTTTTATATTTTTCTTCATTTTTCTTCCACACAGCAATATGCCCGCTTAGCCAATTATGAAGTGTCTAAGAGCGATGGGGTGATCGGGGGCTGGACCCCGACACGATATTATCTTCCTTGATCACCCAGTTATTTACCAGACAGAATTTTGGCCCCCTGCTTGGGCAGTCGTACTTTTTTTGTGGATAAACTCCAGTTGCTGTCTGCTGTTGACAAAGGATCACTTATTGCAATACATGTCTGAATACTATTTAAATGAAGTTTACTGAGTTTCAAGTAACAGGTTTACCGAAACCTACAGGCCACATACTGATTTTCAGTACTTGACACCTTCTCCCGGTGCTTATCACAGAGACTTCTGACAAGACAAGGCTGGATGTTGTTACCAGGCAGTTAACATTTTACATCCAGGCCCAATGAGTTTATATTTCTATTAATTTAAAATGGAGTTGGGTCACTTTAATTATAAAATAAAACAATGTTACAACAGACTATAGAAGCATCCAGTTTTCTTATCCAAAACAGTACATCACAGAGGAGAGCTGACCGGTGTGCCTAATTGCCTGCAGACCTAATTGTCTCCACAGCTAGGCAGGGATGTCCACAAAATATCACGACATGCAGCTGCAGAGCCCCACAGCTTTTTCACAGCTTCCCCCAGTCTTTAGGCTATCCATGGTCTATAAATCACCAAAGTTTCCTTTGGACCCTGTCTCCGAATTCCCTCAAGTCTGCTGGTCTGAGACCTCAGCCGAGTCACCAATTAACTGAGGTTTTGCATCATTTTTTAGAACATTTATAGAACCACAAGAAAAGGTGCTCAGCTGGCATATATAAGTGTAGAACTATTAAACTGAAAGGGCTGAATCCTCAGCTCCACAGAGTTCACATTCTCCTCTCACTCGCTGTGATCTGAATCCTGGGTAACTCCATTGGGTTCAATGGGGCTGATTGCCCTCTGTCACTCACTCTGGTGGTGTATTTAAGCAATAACTCTATTGGAATCAAAGGAGCTATGTAGATTTATACCAGCTGAGAATCTAACCCATAAATGATGTGGTGACAAGTGATGTTAATTCTCATCTAGTCTATCTCACCGTGTAACACAAGCCAGCGAATTCCACCCAGGAGTGGTAAATAGGAGTGAACAGGGCCTGGTATTCACCTAGGGGTCTCTGTCACCAGCAAAGCTTTCTCCTTTGTTTGTGTTAGCTGCTGTTCCCTTGCCCCCTTCTGTCTCTGTGTGTACATGGATGTAGTCATGCAGTTGTGTGATTACCTGTGAGGACGAAAGTCACCCCTGTGTAGATGGACAAAGTCAGTCCCATGCACCACTTAGGATCCCTTTTTCCAATCCAGTAGAGACTGGCAGTACAGCGGTCCCTAGCAACTCCAGGAAGGTCGTGGCCCCAGCGTTCTGGGTGCTGCTCACACACAGTGTGAGACTGTCCCTGCCTTTGAGAGTTCACAAACACAGGAAGAGTTACCAGCCCCATTTTACACAGAGGAACTGAGGCACAGAGAATTTGAGGGTGAGATTTTCAAAGGATCCAGGATCCCAGAACTCATTCCAGTGCAGTTGGTATTGGGCTCCTAACTCCTACTGGCTTTCTTGACAATCTCAGACTGATTGAATTGTCTAAAGTCACAAAAGGCGTCTGTGGGGATCCGGGAATCTGACCCAGAGGTTCTGGATTCCATTCTGAGCATAGCCCCAGCACCATCCCTTCTCTTTCCACTGGGATGAACATCACTCTGCGTCTTTCTGGGCCTCGGGCATGTTCTCTTACCAACCCTTTGCGCAGCCAGTGTTCATGGGGGGAAAGGGTCTTTAGAGGATTAAGGTTCATTTAACATAACAAAACTGCTCCTTCACTAGCCTGGTAAGGCCCTTCTCGCACCTCTATTGTGCTTCTATGCTAAATGCTTAGCAGTGGTTAGCTACATCGCTGGCATAGCCTTTAACCTAAGCCAGTCCACAGACCCCACACACAGAGGGGTGTGACAGACCCAGAGAAGCAGGGCTATATTAGGGGTTTGTCAGCACTGAGCTCATGGATTCATTGGTTGCTGCCATAACAGAGCAGTGTGAATTAGGCCCTTTGCAATCTTTTCATGGCTGCCATTTCATGCCATTTCTTGCTATTCCTGTGGTGGACATTTATTTGGAAGGTGGAATGATGTGGCAGAAGTTATAATTAGTCTCTGTAGACAGATTATCCCCAACTCAGTCATAACATACCATGACGTGCAATCACCTTTGGGGTTAATTAAAATGTAGGTGTTCTAGTGAATGCCCAGGGGGACCCTTATCACTGTGCTTGGTAGCAGCTCCCACGTTACTCTTGGTTGGCACTGGATGAGTTCCATTTGTCATGGCCATGAACACCAGAGCCAGAGCTGCATTTTATTCTTTTTATTTCTATTCTCCCTGTTCTTCTCAAAGGCAGCTGGGACCTGTTGGTGGTGAGTAGAGGGCACAGTTCAAAGGCGCACACACGCATTACTTTCAGCTGCCCCTCCCTGCAGCTCCCACAGCAAAGTGTTTGCTTCTGCATCTCCCCTTGGATGCAGCTTGCAGCCTGCTCCGGGACCATGAACATGGAGGGGGCTTGGAGAGCAAACCCTGGCAAAAATCTGCATGGTCACCTGACCCCTCATGCCCCCACCCTGGGTTGCCTCTGATTCTTATTATTGATTTTATGGTCAGATCTACAGACTGGAACTCAGGTGTGGGCCCCTTTCTGGTACATGTTACATAGACGCATAGTAAGAGACTGTCACTCTCTGAAATGGATACACAATTAATTGATGAGAGAGACAAAGGATTTAATTATCCCTGTTTAATGCGGAAACTGAGGCACAAAGCAATTAATTGAATTCATCAAGGTTAAATAGGGAATCTTCCACAGAACCCCACCACCACTACAAAAAGGATGTGGACAAGTTGGAAAGAGTCCAGCAGAGGACAACAAAAATGATAAGGGGGCTGGCGCCACAAAACTTCTGAGGAGAGGCTGAGGAACTAGGCTTGTTTAGTCTGCAAAAGGGAAGAATGAGGGGGTATACATAGCAGCCATTAACTACCTGAGAGGGGGTGTCCAGGGAGGATGGAGCTAGGCTGTTCTCAATTGTAGTAGATGACAAAGCAAGGCGCAATCTTCTCAAGTTGCAGTGCAGGAGGTTTAGATTGGATATTTGAAAAAAGCTTTTCACTAGGAGGGGGTGAAGCACTGCAATGGGTTACCTCGGGAGGTGGGAGTGTAGGCCCCAACACTAAAATCAGCCTGAACCAGAGTTCCAGAGGCTGGTTGGAGCTCAAGAGTTAAATTCTCATACTAACAGTAACGGAATTGGGTGTTTAGATAAGATGTTCCGGACACATTAGTTGTTTATATGTTCATGCCACCACAGGCTCCACAATGAGGATTAACTACTCACATCACTCAAGTTAGGACACTCTGCACAAACACTCTGTGATTTAACATTTATGACACATTGAGGCCCCGCTCGTAAATATCTAAGCATAATTGTTTGGGAACATCCTGGAATCCAATTGCCATAATTTGCAAATGAAGGAAAGTGCTCTATGTGTATCAGGAATGTGATTGATGTGTAAATCATGGGGCAATGAGAAAACAAATGAGATTCCTTTACATTCTTGTTATCTTCACATTCTTTTTGTTAAATTAATATTGATAAAATGTGTAAATTGGTATAGATATTTTCTTGTATTGTGTTAATAAGAAAATAAAAATGGTATGCCAATGAAATAGAATAAGAATGTAATGATTTTTAGCTGTGTGAATGAGGAGTGAAAGCAGTGTGAATGTGCAAGAGATAAGACAGCCTACAAGGACAGAAAAGAGAGATGATGCTTTGTTTAAAGAACGTTTACAACCCAGATGGCCAAAGATCAAAATAACCCCAGAGGACAGGGGAGTTACAGAAAGAAAACAAAGTGTAAAACAAGAATGAAGGAAGGATGAGAAAGCTGTCACGTTTACGATACCAAACGTAATTGACAGCCACACCAAACAAGAAGACTATCTGATATGAAGAAATCCATAGATCCGAATGGGGATGGATAAGTATAAATATCAGAAGAAGAAACCTGGACTTTGGGCTCGTTCTGCATACCCCAAGGAGCATCGTGTCGCGAACGACCAGTGAGTCAGCTTGAGCAACACAGAGACTGGTAACTACATCTCTCCTGCAGAGCAGTGTGAGTGTGTGTGTGTGTGCGGGGAAGCGTGTGTTTTAGGCAATTGCATTTTCAAACTGTTTTCTGTATTCATAATAAACATGGCACACTGCCTTATCCCCTGAGAAAGATCCTGCTGTTTATTTCATAAGTGTAACAGGGGAATCTCCATCTTTAGAGATTTTTAAGCTGCGGCTTGACAAAACCCTGGCTGGGATGCTTTAGCTGAGGTGAGTCTTGCTTTGAACACATAGTTTGACTAGATACCTCCTGAGCTCCCTTCCAACTATAATATTCTATGACTCTATAATTCTATGTACTTAAACCCAGATCTTCTGCGTCCCATTCCTTTGTCTTAGCCACCAGATAACTCTTTGCAACTAATTTCCATGGGCTCTTTAAATGTAGATGTGTTCAGTTGATACAGTTCTCAATTACTAAACACTGTAGAAACCTGCTCTCCTTCTCTCTCCCTTTACTGCCATCCAGAGCCCAGGCTTTGGAGGTCAGTGGAGCTTTTCCATTGTCCATCAGAGGCTACACCTTTCTTAAAGTCAATGTCCACAGTCGTGCGCCTCTCTTCCATTCCACGTTCTCTTTGCTCAATCACCCTGTTCTGGGTTTTTAACTCTTTGGAAATTGGTTTCCTGGACAATGGCAAAGACACAACAGAGAAAACTGAGGCTCAGCCCCAGCCGTGTAAAGAGGTGTTGTGGTGCATGGAGTGAGGCAAGCAACTCAGGAGAGGGCACTCCTCCCTCTGTCAGGGCTGTTTTTAATACCAGGATGTTGTGGGAGTGTGGACTGTCCTGCAGGGAAGAGAACAAGCCACATGGCTTACATTATCTGCCTCAGGTTCTTTCCTTCATTTATCTTAATTTTTTTTCATTTATGGCCAAAACCCACTTCATAAGAGTTGATGACTATTCACAAAAATATTAATTTCCTTTTCTAGAAGGCCATTAAAGGACAATGGGCACTGCACCCACACTGGTGAGAGACAGACCCTGCCGTGAAGAGCTTACAAAAGAAATGGGTGGGAGAAAGGAAGGATTTGTACCACAATGCCTCAGGTGGGAAACTGAGCCCCAAAGTCATTAAGTCACTTGTCTAACTTCTAATATCACACTTCCACTTTAGGTTGCAAATTTCAAAGGGGCCTGAAGGGAACTAGTTTTCTAATTGCCACAGGCTTTAAACTTCCTTGGGCCCTCTGGAAATCCCAGCCTCAAAGTCCAACTTTTTATCACTTCATGTTTTTCTTCTTTTGTAAATTTCACTTTTTATTTGCCAGTCTCATAAATGGTTCCAGTTCTCTCCACACACTGGTTTCCAGATTTATTTTTAATTTGCACACCAAGAAGAAGCACAGGCAACTTAGGGGCAAGTTCCAATAAACAGGTGGGGGTAGGAAATAGGAAAAAATCCTCCGTTTAGTCCCAGATTTAGGTTTCCTACACATTGCATGCTACTCAAAATTCAAGTACAAGGTATGCAGAAGACACAATACATACATAGCACAAGGCCAAAATACAGGGCGTGTGATGAGTGTAGAGTTTTCACATCCGTTAAACCTCTTATTAGCAGTGTTTCTGTCTTTTTTCTTTACCTTTCTCTCTCTGCCTGAGTAGAGGATAAAATTTACAAAACCACTTAAGTGACTTAGGAGAGTAAATTTCAATTTCAAAAGCCATTAAGGAGCCCAGTTTTCACTGACATTCAGTGGGACATAGGCTCCCAACAGCCAGATTCTCAAAGGTGTAGATAGGCACATAGTGGGATTTTCAAATGGATCTTGGTGTTTAGGCCCAGATTTTTGTTACCGTTCAGGAGAACTGCATCTGCATTTTCCCATAATGGTCCAGCAAGGGCCAACGCTTCCAGCTCCCTAGCCATTGCCTTCTTGGGTTGAAACCCACATCTCTCTCCTTGCTGTTTGGAGTCTTTCCATGATGAACGGTTCCCTTCACTGTGTTTTTCCCTCAAAAGATATTCCAGCTAAGCGACCCTTCTTTGCTTCTCCCCTCAGAAGTGGAGCACTGTGTAATTACCTCATTTACAACTTACCACACAGTTCTGTCTAAGCAAACCTGGTTTATTCTTAAGATAAATACATCATAGAGAAAACCTATTCAAAACAATAGACCAACCTACATGCATGCTAATAAGCTTAGCAGAGATCACCCCAGCTCCACTATGGGCTCTATCAAGTGATTACTCCCTCAAACCCCATAATGGGGTCCCTTCTCTTCACAATAACACACACACAGCTGCATATTTAATACAATGGACCTCCAAGCTATGAAAACTCATTCACTGAGGTTTATCCAGAATATTGCCAGAAATTGCTGTCTGTTCCCCCTTTTAAAAATCTGGCCCACACATCTAACTCTCCTTGATTTCAATGAGGGCTAAGTACCTACGTACTTCTGAAAATACTGCTAGGTGTCTAAATATCCTCTGACCTAACGTCCAGATTTACAAAGGGGTTTCGGTGCCTAGTGGAATTTACTAAGGCTTCTAAATAGGTCAAGTGCTCAACTCCCATTGAAAGTAAATGGGAGGTTGGTGGCTGAACCACTCAAGGTGCTCTTGAAAACCCTATTAGGTGATTAAATGCCTTTG
>VOCS01058008.1:0-15821 GCA_007922155.1 Mesoclemmys tuberculata | reverse complement strand
AAATGTTCAAAGAGCAATGATCAATTAATGTCAATCGATAACCACTCAGCCATGATCATTAATGATAAATAGGTAGGCCCAGCTTTGCAAAGGGCCATTGGCACCTGACCCCCCCCATGTGAAGCCAGTTCTGGGGCAGGGTCCAAGGGGCCTGGAACCAGAAGCAGGAATAATGGCTGAGACAGATGAGGTCCCCCAGTGGTCACTGGCTGGTCCCCCTGTCTGGTTTAACAAGGCTGGTGTCTTTGGCTATTCAGTATTAATTGCAGATTACAGCCCAGATGTTCTGACTGGATGCAAGAGTGGCTGGGCTAGGTTCTGTGGCCCGTGCCACTCAACCAGTCAGACTAGAAGGTCCCAACGGTCCCTTCTGGTCCGGCTCTTTCAGCATAGGACGCTGCACATGAGCCCAATGCCTGACAGAAGGGCACCAGCTGAACCTCTCTGCTCTCTACTTCCTACAGGTGCAGTGAGTGCCTGGCTCCAGGATCCTAGGCACTCGTCCTTCATTTCTGCCATCCATCTTCCTCCCTCCTTGGCTCCGTCCCTCTCTCTGACACGTGGAGGATCAGAAGACACCACAATGGCCGCTGAAGGTTGTGAGCTCTGTAGAACCCAGAGCAGGGAGGGCAGCGTCCTTCCCCCAGTGTCCCCATGAAGCAGCCCATGCTGTAGCTTGAACTCATCCCCATGTCCCTCAATCTCCCATCCCCATCCTATGGCAGGGACTCTGTTTCTTGTGGGGGGTGTGTGTGTATACACAGGACTGTTGTGTCCTCAGGTGTGGTCAAGCTGGATTCTGTCAAGGGAGAAGAGTCTCTTATTTGCTTTGTTTAATGTATAACTTATATGGGAATTTTGTGTGTTATCCCAAATAAAATGGATTAAAAATTGGGAGCTGCATTTCAGGATGGTTTTGTGGGATTTAATGAATGAGAATGGTACTCTCCTTCTCTCTCTGTGCCCTGTATCCATCCATCCATCCCCATACACTCCCGCTTGCTCTTTTTCTCTCCCTGTGAGGTGTCCCCGTACTGTTTTGAAGGAGTTGAAAGTTGGTAGCCCGGACTAATTGTCACAAATCCTTGACCACTCCACTGGGTCCCAGCCTGGTTGATTACATTTAAAGTCCCCATATGCACTTTTCTTTTCTTAGTCTAGAACTTAGGATTTTCCCTGAGTTGCTGTTAGCCAGTTCTGCAATCCTCCTTTATAGGGGCACACATTATGTGCGGAAGCGACCTGATTTTCCAGAGGTGCTAAGTACTGGTCCCTGCAAGTGTTAGACCCTCAGGGTTGTCTGAAAACAGAATTTAAGGTGAAATCGGCGCTGTTTTGTAGTCATGCTCAAACTCCCTTTGGGTTTAACTGAGCCACCATTTCCCCCTGGTTATTTATAAACACTAGGGTGGGGGAAAGAGCTATTGATGTTAAAGGACAGGAACCAGTGGGTATACGCTGGCTAGGAGTAAATGGAGTCTGGAAATGATAAAAAGGTTTCTAACCATCGGGGGGGGGGGGCCTGGAGCTGATTCCCTCTAGGAAGAAGGGGGGGCGGGAAGGTTTGGGGAGCTGCTTAAATAAGTTTATGACCCAAGAGGTCCCTTCCAGTCCTATGTATCTCAAAGAGATCAAAGGGAATTCCCATGGAAATCTCATTGAAATAGCCCAAAGAGTCCCCTGTTTGGACACCCCCTCCCAAGATTGCATTTGCCCTCTTAGCGACAGCAGTATTCAGGGGGCTCATGTTCAGTTGTTTGTCTGCCATGAGTCCCTGAGTCATTCTCAGAACATAAGCAAATGGGTTAATTTAAGGGAAGGTTAAATTTACTCCCCACGTTTCCCCGGGTGTCATGCACTGAAGGTCTTTGTGGTTAGGCTGAGAACGGTCCCCAGTATATGGGCTGGCCGGATTTAGCCTGCCTGACAACATCTGTGTCCTGTTGATCAAAACAGATGTCAGCAGATGTTTCCCCCTTGAGACCTTTGAGGGTAGAAGGCTGACATGGCTTGGGGCAGATTTGATGTGTGGGGTTCACAAAGGAAAAGCTGTAGATGACCAAGATAAAAAAAAACCCACAACCACTGTGGGATTGGTGGTGAAAAACAAAGTGAACAACAGGTTGTAAATTATTCTAATCCTTGGCTCTGCTAGCAGCTTTCACCCAAGCAGCATTAATTTTCACAGCCCCCCTCTCCCCCATATCCCACACTGTGAGATAGTTAACGATTATTATAGCCATTGGGGAAACAGAGGCACTGGGTTTGCCAACAATGATTCAGTAGCAAAGAAAGGAATAGAACCCAGGAGACCTGACTCCCAGCCCCCTCTGCTCTAAATGACTAGACCCCACTCCCCTCCCAGAGCCGGGGATAAAACTGAGGAGTCCCAAGATTAGAGCCAGGGCTCCCATCCCCCCTTGCTCTAATCCACCAGACCCCAATCCCCAGCGTAGCCCATTCTTAAGAGATGTACAAAACATGCTCCACTCAATATGGTAAAGGCCTCTGAATTCATCAACACAATAATACCAGCTTGACTCATGAATTCCCAGCTGAGCACTTGGGGTGGGACTTTTAAAGGGGATTAAGAGCACGATGTGCCCAAATCCCCTTGACCGTCACTAATTTTGTGCCTATCTCATGGAGTCACCTGTTGCAAATCCCATTTTTTGTTTTAAATTAGACTTGAGTGGAGAAAGCCTTGAGGAGTCAACTCCACAGATCAGTTTTGCCCTGAGTGGAGTTGGAGTAGCGAGGATGTAAGGGAGATTCTTTGAATATACTGGGGGAAGCTCTTGGGTAACAGACTAAAGAACAATCTTGAACTGGACCAATGGACTAGATCAGGGTTTTACAACTGCTAGTTTCTGAGATTTTCCGTGAGACACCTAAGATGAGCTGGAGAGAAAGACAAAGGAAATAAAGAGAGAGCGTGTCATAAAGGTTTAAGACCAGGGTCAACTTTTCTAGCTTGAGGTGAAAGATGGACATCTTAATCCAGATTTAAGACTTTAAAGGTGTGGCTAGATTTTTCAGAAGTGCTGATCAAACCTAGATGCTATGGTCTCATCACTCCTAAAAGTCAATCCGTTTGGCTTTAGAAGGGAAGATTTTCAGTAGCAATGGAATCTCAATGGGAGTTGGGCTCTTGATGTACATTCGTGGCTTTGAAAATTGCTTCAGGTAAACACAGATTTTTGCTGCCTCACATTAGGAAGTCATTTTAAAAAGTTGGCCATAGAGTTCTAAAGATTAGCTTGATGATTTTCAGAGGGTTAGAAATGCCCAAGGGCCAGATTTTGAAAGGCATTCGGTTGTCTAAAGATGCAGATAGGCACCAAATGGGATTTTACATTGGAATGGAGGACTTCCACAGTCATCAAGTCCAGCCACAGGCAACATCCTCATATTGTCCCATTCATAACCTTATCAAGATCCATCTTAAAACAAGCACTTCAAGTCTCTTCTCACCAAACAGGCCTTCCATTCTTCTAATCATCCTCAAAGACCTTCTCTGCCCCTGTTCCAGCCTGTCTTCATCCACGTTAGATATTAGGAAAATCTTTCTAACTATAAGGGGTAATTTAATTTTGGATTAGGCTCCCACGGGAGATTGTGGAATCCTCATCGTTGGATGTTCTTAAGAACAGGTTGGAAAAACCCCTGTCAGGGATGGTCTAGTTTTACTTGGTCCTACCTCAGAGGAGGGGGCTGGACTTGATGATATGTTGAGGTCCCTTCCAACCTTACATTCTACTGGAAATAACCTGCCCGATACATCCTACAAACATATTTGCCTTTCTTATGACCACATCACACTGACGGCTCATTGTCATTCACTGATCAGTTAATACACCCAGGTCTTTCTCCTCCTCTGTTATTTCCAGCTGAAGACCCCTCAGCTTAGAGCTGAAATTCTTGTTACTGGCCCCTAAGTGCCTGACTTTGCCTTAACAATGAGAGTCCTGTAGCACTTTAAAGACTAACAAATTTAATTTCTGCAGGCATAAGCTTTTGTGGGCTGTAACCCACTTCATCAGCCCATGAAAGCTTATGTCCACAGAAATTAAATTTGTTAGTTTTTAAAGTGCTACAGGACTCTTGTTGTTTTTGCTGTATACAGGCTAACATGGCTACCCCTCTGGAACTTTTGACTTTGCCTTGTTTACTATTAAATTCCATCCTTTTGTGATACTCATGTCCTCTAGGTCGCCCCATTCTTCCAGTGTCATTTTCAGACATGCCAAAGCAAGTGAATCACATAGATCCCATTGAAGTCAAAATCAGTGGGATTTGTGTTCTAAATAGACAAGTTCCTTTTGAAAATGGGACTTAGCTGCATCTGAAAATTTTGCCCAGAGAGGATCAGTGACTTGCCTAAAGCTCATACAAGGAGGCTGGCAGAACGGAACCTAGATCTTCTGAGCTGTAATCCAAGGGGGTTTACCAGAAGGCCAACTGTCCTCTCAACGTCATCATTTTTTTAAGTCAAAAACTGAACCTTTGTAGTTGTCTCTGTCACCATCTTTCAGACCCAGAGACCTGAAGAAAATTTGTCAGCAGAACAGACAAGAACTGGGTTTTATGAGAAAAAAAAGTTTTATTTAGAAGCCAAAGAATGATGTATGTTCAAGCTAAACAGTACAAATCAGAACAGTCAGAGGTGGAGTGTTGCCGCAGAACTTGTTACAGGGTGGATTAATGCAATACCATGTGATAGTTGGAATAACACCAAAGATGCCGTGTGACCCAATGGAATCTAGTGTGATATAATGTGATACAAAGGTACTTTGATATAGTGAAACAGTGAAATAGAATGGAATGGCAAATAGCCACCACTGGAAAACCAGCACAACGCACAGGAACGTAGGCCTACAAGAGACTTCTCAGGTTAGGAAGTTCAGTCCCCTGCTGCCAGGAGCAGCAACTTAACATGAACAATGCAATGCCCTGCAGCACGACCCAATGAAGTGGCTAACCACAATGCAGTGCAACTCAGTGCTATGCAATGGCTCGTTTTCACTGGTGCTGGGTGAGGTCTTTTTTCCAGAGGAAACTTCTTTCATTGAAAAAGGCAGATTTGGGTTGATTGAAACACAGTAAATTCATGTGAATTCTGGCAAATTGTTTCAATCAAAACAAAAGCCTAAAAAAAAAATTTCCCCTAAATGTTGACATTTTTTAAATTAAATGCTTCAGCGTTTTAGGTTGAAATGACGTTGAGTTTCAGAATTTTCTGCGATTTTATTTTTAAAATGTCAAAAACATGAAAAAATACCCCCTGAATTTGGAACAAAATGTTTTATTTTGGGCTGAACAAACTGTTGTTTCACCTGAAATGACATTTTCAACTTCTTGATTTGCCAGAAATTCTGAAAAAGTTTGGTTTCAGGTTAACTCCAAATGATTTTATTTAAAAAAAAAATTCAGAATGGCCAGAGAACCCCAAAATTAATTATTCACCCAGCTCCCCTCACCACAAGGCAATGCCATGTGACACGCACCATGCAATGGCTCTCTGCAATGTGAACTAATGCAGTACAAAGCAGGAAGGACAATCATAGAACTTTCTACAGTTTGAACTGGACGTTCACTGCCTGGGGCTGATTGGCTGTTTGCTCTGACCCTCTCCTTTCTCCTCCCCAGAGACTCATCACCTGGAATTCACATTACAGTTCCCCTTCTAGTCCCCTGCCCTGTTCCCCTCACCTCCCTACCTTTCAATGTCTCTTTGCTTTTCTTTCATTTATCTGATCCCCTCCTAACTAAACCCACCTTAAAAAAATCTTGTCTCTTACATGCCATTTGCCACCATCACACTGTTCACTATGCTGGTGCTTTCTACCTCCCCCAATCTTGTGTCTGTCTATTTAGATTATAAGCTGTTTCGGGCAGGGAACAGTTGCTACTCTGTGTTTGTACAGCACCTAGAACAATGGGGACCCATCCTTGGTTGGTCCTATGGAACATCATAATAAACTCGTTTAATAATAATAAATGTAAGACAAAGAAATCTTCAGCAACTGGGATTTAGTTTAGATGATAGGGAAAACTTTCTAACTATAAGAGTACTTGAATTCTGGAAGAAGCTTCCAAGGGAGGTTGTGGAATCCCAACTACTGGAGGTTTTTAAGGACAGGTCGAACAAACTCCTGTCAGGGACAGTCTAAGTCTACTTGGGCCTGTCTCAGCACAATGGGCTGGACTTGGTGACTTCTCGAAGTCCCTTCCAAGGCTACGTTTCTATAACACATGACAGCAAAACACACTGTAAATTGACGCTCCACCAGGCAATGCAGCAGGATAACACGCAACTACACAATGTAAAATCAGTGCAATATGACACCATGCTACAACGCCGCACTGTGGAGCCCCTGGCAATGTGATGCAAATTCAGGCAAGTTAATGTGAAGCAAAAAAAATGCAGGCTGACGCAATGCAACAAAAATTAATGCGAGTGTATGTAAACCAATGAAACGTTATAATATGTCATATGTACAAGAAACCCCAGCGCCTCATCTTAAAACACACGGCAATTATAGTAGCATGGGATAAAGGGCATTAAGGATTGTGCGGGGAACTGGCATGGGGAAACAGCTTAGAATTTAGTCATGAGAGTGTTGGGTTTGGAATTGGCTTCAGATGGGAGCGTGAAGGGTGGAGTTTGGCTAGGTATGTATTGGAAGAGGTAGGGGGTTAGGTTTTTGTGAGGTTGGATTGTGATTTTTGTTGGGGGAATAGCCATGACTCAGGCCCTTGTGGGCACGGTTAGGGAATGCTTTTGGATAGGATTGTTCAAGGGTTGAGTGGGGGAATTTACTAAGGCAAAGCATTAGTTTGGAGTCTCGTGGGGATTCGGGTTTTGTTAGAGTAAACAGCATTGGGTTGGGTTCTTGTGGGGTTGAGTGGGGAACTTGTGTTGTGATTACCATTGGGTTGGGTGAGGAACTTGAGAGGTGAATACCATTGGGCTTGGTTCTTGTGGGGTTGGATGGGGAACTTGTGGGATATATACCATTGGGTTGGGTGGGGAACTTGTGTGGTGAATACTATTGGGTTGGGTGAGGAGGTTGAGGCGTGAATGCCATTGGTTTTGGTTCTTGTGGGGTTGGATGGGGACCTTGTAGAAGTAATAGCTTAGGGCTGGGATCCTGTAGGGTGCAGTGGGGGATTTGCAGCACTAGCTTTGGTTCTTGAGGGCTTGGCTGGGGAAACAGAAAGAGGATGAATGCTTGTGAGGTTGAGTATTGTGAGTAGCTATGGGATGGCTTGCTTCTGGTGGCAGATCACTGCCGCTGGCTCCATCTCTGTGATAGGATTGGGGATATGTGTATATAGGCTTCCTATTCAAAAACAGACAAGCGAGATCTGAACTTTGTGAAGGATTGAGGTGAGCTTTAAAACTGTCTGTCTGTCTCTGAAAAGCATGCAGGGAGAATCTGGGGGTTTGTATTACGGGCTGAAGATCAGGTCTTCACCTCGGCAGTTTGAGGGGTACTAAGGTGAATGAGTGAGTCCTGAATATTTGTGTTTGACAAAATGAGCTGTTGACCAGGTCTTGGACTAAGGCAAGTTCCAGCCGCCCTGATTCCACTGCAAGCCTTGTTGTCGATGACCAGTGAGAGTCAGGGGCTTTCCTGAACCCAGTGACCCAACGGATAGGTGGAGCGTTTGCAGTCACAAGGCTAACCCTTCCCCTTCTCTGATTTATGAGGCTCCTTAGATCCATTGTCCAAAAACACCTTAGCCTCGGTCACTAGATGGGCCTAGGGTTACAACTCCTGTGACTTTGGAGGACCCCCTTTTGTGTCTTGTCTCCTTCCCTTCACCCTTCCACTAAATAAGCATTCCGTTATTGGGTTCATTCACCTCGGCAGTATTGAGGGCTGAATTGAAGTGGAACGGATTCCTCAATAAGCCATTCCTGTGTGCATAAGTGATAATGGGAACAGGACAATCTAAGTGAGTGTCAGGTCCCCCGAAGGGAACCCCAGTGTATTATCTGAGTACGCATTACTCTCCCAAGTCTTGCCAGTTTCTGGCACAATGGCATTCTTATATCAAGGGTGACCCAGCCAGGCAGTTCCCCAAGGTAGGAACAGTTGATTTGGATAAAATAGTGCACTTGAGAAAAGCTCTAGAGTCTCATGAATCCAAAGTATCCTGGTCACAATGGGATGCATTTTTTCATTGGTATGATGAAGCTTCAAAAAGACGCTGAGTCTAAAAGATTCCCAGAAGAAATTAAAGCTGAATTTCAATTGAAGGACGTACAGGAGAAATTGGCCTCTCCCCCAAATTCAGGCCCTAGTCATCTGTATTCAGCATTAGAATAATTACCCTATCCTCAAGAAAACAAGAGGACTTGTTAGACTCTTGGTTCCCAGCTCCTCCTGCACCCCATTTCAGCCAGCTAACCCTATTCAACCTCAACTCCAACCCCTACCTTTTATGAGAAAGACGTCTCCAGCAAATTCTACTACCTGCACTGACCCAAGTCAGTCAGCTGAGAAGACTGTTCTGACCTTTCCTGATTATTGATGAACCCCGAGCTACACCCGAATCCAGCAAACACTACCTCCGGAGTCAAAGCCATGCAAACTCAATGGGACTGTACCTGCTCCAGCAGCTTCCAAAACAGGGAAGAGACCTAACAACCATGCATGCCCTGTGGTCCCCATCTGATTTGTTTAATCTAGCTTGAACATTTCCAAAAATTAAGGAAGATCCTGTGACATGTCAAGAACTATGAACCATTATAACCTGTTATAACCCCACTTGGGCAGATTTAAAGCAACTCTTGCAAGCCATTCTGCCTCAAGAAACCCTTCTAAGGCTTCATGTCGAAGCCCAATGGCCAGACCGAGACCTCAGTACTGACCAAGATTTAGTCACCGCCCGTAATCAGTTAGTAATCGCGGTGCTTACAATCTGTCCGAAAAAAACCGATTGGACTCAAATTAATATGTGCAAACAGAACAAGGGGGAAGAACTAGCCAATTACCTTCAGAGACTGAAACAAGTGTTTGAACACCACTCGGGTATGAAAAATCCTGATCAAGACACACCCCAAGCTGTGGCTGCTGCCTTTGTTCAAAGACTTTTACCTAAGGTTTCCAGCGAAATGCAACATATTATTATTGGCTGGGAAGGAAAACCCTTAACAGAACTCTTAGCAGCCGCACAACAAAAGAAAGTAGAAAAATCAAAGGAAGATAACAAAATTAATCTTATGGCTCTTCAGATTCACCAATTACAAAATCGGCCAGGAAACCCAAGGGGAAGAGGGTGGAACAAGAGGGGAGGACAACAGAATACAGGACAAGGGCAGACAGTCTATGGAAGCCAGTGCCAGTATTGCAAACAACCTGGCCACTGGAAATCCCAATCTCCCAACCGACCCGATTGGACCGAATACCCTGCTGTTTTTCCTCCTGCTCTCCCCAACCAAATGCAAAACTTAAGCACCTATAGTAACCCTGCATAGGACAACGCGAGGGGTCATGACATCATTGGTCCCTTAATTTCCCTAGATCAGTCTGGCCCCAGCCTCAAATGCCTTGAAAATGGGCAAATTGTATCTTGCCTGGTCAATACTGGCGCTTCTCATTCCACACTAAGGGCTTCAGAATTTCCCCACATCCCTGTGTCTGCTGAAACTATGAATGCCATAGGCATCAACGAACAGCCTATTCCCCACCCGGTGTCTTGACCTCTCCCTGTCACTATTGGACCTATCTCTGAACAGCATGCTTTCTTGCTCAGTCCTTCTGTACTGGTTAACTTACTGGGAAAAGTTTTTTTGTGTACATTAGGCTGTGTTATCTATTGCACCCCGGATGGTATTTACCTTGATATGCCAGAACCCAGAGGAGAGACAATATTAACATTATTACAAGATTCTGATCAGAGAGACACCGAACCTGACACTTCCTCGTTGCAACAGGAACTGTTAGCACAAGTGCCTCCACAATTGTGGTCAGCCCATTCGAACAAAGTAGGCTACATGTTAAACACTGAACCCGTACAGGTCACTTTAAATGCTACAAAGTCTCTCCCTTGCGTTCCACAGTACCTTATTTCCAAGGAAGCCGAAGAGGGTATCCGACCAGTTATAACTTCACTCTTAGAACAAGGGATTATTCTTCCCCCCCACAGCCCCTGTAAACTCCTGTCCTCCCAGTAAAAAAGCCTGGGAAAGACACTTACCGATTTGTACAAGACCTCCGAGCAGTTAATGCTGCGGTCTTACCCACTTTTCCCTTTGTCCCCCATCCTGCAACTATTTTGTCATGCATCCCCACAATGGCCACCTGCTTTACTGTTGTGGACCTCTGTTCTGCTTTCTTTTCTATCCCAGTCCACCCAGATAGTAGATTTTCGTTTGCCTTTACTTATCAAGGGCTCCAATATACATGGAACAGACTTCCAATGGGATATACGGAATCTCCAACTATTTTTTCACAAATTTTAAAGAAAGACCTGGACCCCATAGCCTTCGGTGGAGGTTTCACCTTAATCCAGTATGTAGATGATTTAATGCTGGCTCCCCCTTCCTTGGAAGCCTGCAAACAAGATTCACTTACCCTGTTAACCGCCCTTGCCCTTAAGGGTCACAAGGCATCTAAATCCAAATTGCAGCTTTGTCTCCCTCGGGTACATTACCTGGGTCATGATATTTCCACAGGAGAAAGACACTTAGCTTCCTCCAGGATAAATGCCATTTTACAAATACCTAAGCCTACCACTCGCAAACAAATGAGGAGCCTTTAAGGAATGGCAGGATATTGCAGACAGTGGATCCTGGGATATGCGTCACTCATCAAACCTCTGCAAAGCCTGACCTTAGACTTTGTCACTGAGCCTCTTGTCTGGCCCCCTGAGGCTGAACAGTCCTTTGCATCTCTCAAGCAAGCCTTATCCCAAGCGCCTGCCCTAGGGCTACCAAACTACAAGAAACCCTTTACCCTTTTTTGCCACAAAAAAGATGGGTTTGTCCAGGGAGTCCTAACTCAACGCCACAGAGATAAGAATCCTCCTCTTGCATACTATAGCACTGCATTAAACCCAGTTGCAGCTGGACTCCCTCCCTGTCTCCACTCAGTGGCAGCAGCAGCCGTTTTAGTTGAAAAAGCTGAAACTCTAGTTCTAAGATGCCCCTTGTCTGTGGCCATTCCTCATGCTGTTGCTGCCTTACTTTTGAAAGGTAAAACCCAGCATCTCTCTAACTCCAGGCTAGCTAAATATAAAAGACTCCTCCTTTCAGTCTCCAACTTCACCCTGACTCTCTGCTCTGTGCTAAATCCTGCCTCGCTTCTCCCCACACTTTCTGATGGCGAACCCCATGATTGTCTGTTAGTTCCCAAACACCTCCTTACTCCCCGACTTGATCTTCAAGATGTCCCTCTGTTAAACCCCGAATTAGTATTGTTTGTTGGTGATTCTTGTCTCAGAGACAGCTTGGATAATCTTGTCTATGGATATGTGGTATGTACCTAGCAACAAGTATTAAAGGCATACCATTTACCACATGTTTTGTCTGCCCAGGTCGCCAAGTTAGTAGCCCTCACTTCTGCATGTATATTAGCTGATAGACAATCTGTGACCATTTACACCGATTCGCGTTATGCCTTTGGGGATGTCCCTGATTTTGGACAACTCTGGAAGCAATGAGGATTCCTCATTTTAATCGGAAGCCCTATTTGAAATGGACAATATGTTGATGCATTATTACAAGCGTTGCAATCACCCTCCACCCCAGGTATTTTTAAGTGTCAAGCCCACCTTACTCCTTTTGATGATATTACACGTGGAAATGCACTGGCAGATCATGCAGCTAGGGAAGCAGCCCTTTCCAGACCCCAGGGCCAGACTTTGTTAATATTTTCCTTTCCACAGATCAGTCGGCCCTAGCCAGCCTCACTGCTCTGGCCAAACTGCAAGATCAGGAGCAGGAGAAGGATGACTGGCAGCGACATGGGTGTCAGTTACACCCAGATACTGTGTGGTGCTCCCCGGACGGCTGTCTGGTGGCGCCCAAGGCTCTTCTGCCCTACCTTGCCCGTGGGACTCACTCTGTGGCTCACACGAGCAAAGGGGGGATGATAGCAGCAGTAGAGCGTGATTGGTTTGCCCCCAATTTTTCTTCTATAGCACAACAGTACCACAGCACCTGTCCTATCTGTCTAGCCCATAACATAGGCCAGAAAAAAAAGACCAAATCTTCAGCACACCCCACTCTGTGGGGTCCCTTTGTGAACCTGCAAATGGATTTAATTCAAATGCCTAAATGTTGTGACTTTGAACATGTGTTAGTCATTATTGATATGTTTTCAGGATGGGTAGAAGCATATTCTTTTAAATGGGAGGATGCAGTAACTGTCACCAAGAAACTATTGAGAGAATTTATACCTAGGTTCAAGTTGCCCCTCATTCTGGATAGCGATAGAGGGACCCACTTCGCAGGACAGGTCATTCAAAATGTGTGTAAAGCCTTAAGAATCCAACAACACTGGCACTGTGCATACCACTTCCAGTCCAGCGGAGCTGTAGAAAGAAAGAATTCTGACTTGAAAACTAGATTAGCCAAAATATGCACCAAAACCAGCTTGAAGTGGCCAGATGCCTTATCCATAGCTCTCATGTGTATTAGAAATACTGTCAACAGAAAACATGGACTATCTCCACATGAGATCCTTATGGCCAGCTCTATGAGACTGCCACATACCCCACCGCCAAACCTGCAGGAATTGGATCTACACTTAACGGATGATGTGCTACTGGACTATTGTAAAGTATTAATGAAGTGGATCAAGTCTATCCACACACAGGTTCAAGAGGCCCTTCCAGCACCTGCAACGGAACTGTGTCACTCTCTCCAACCTGAAGACTGGGTCTGTGTAAAGATCCACCAACGACAGAATGCCTTGGAGCCTCGGTGGAAGGGACCATATTTAGTGTTGCTAACCACTAATACTGCTGTGAGATGCCCAGGATACCCTAACTGGGTTCACACATCACACTTCAAAAAGACCCCACTGCCATTAGACCCAAGGGCAACAGAATTTCGGTTCTCGTCGGTTAGCCACAGCCCAACAAACCCCGAGATCTTGAAAGATCACAGAGAGAGCCCCTGCTCCAACCAACAGTTCTCAAACAACACCAGTGAAACTCCAAACCATCAGTACAATCTAACACCAAAAAACCATAAGAGTCTCCAGTGACCCTCTTGATATTAACTTGATATTGACTGTTTTGGATTAGAGGCGTTCTTCCCGAATTACGGTAAAATGAAAACCTTAGCTGTTATATTATCTTTCACTTGTTTTTGCTGACTGGGACTCTAACCTCCTTGTGAAACTGTCCTAATCTATTGTCAACCAGAATAATCACAATCCAAAGCAAGTTATTCCTTTAGTGGCTATACCTGCATCACTAGAGAAACGGACCTCAGAGGACAACAGCACCCACCTTATACTGCAACCCAAGAACCTGTCCGCAGTAGGATGAGTCCCCATCTGTATTCTAAGGTGGAAGACATCCCCGTGGGTGGAAGCTATCCTTTGTTATCACCATAATGATACCCATGGCAATGGTACTCTTATCGGTCACTATCCACTTTGCCAGTATATTTTAGATTATAAACCCAAAGCTAATTATGGAATTTTGTTAGGAAATGTGATTCCCAACCATTGTGCTGGTTCCAACCGAATAAGCTACTCCATTGCCCAGGGCAACTGTAACTATACCCTGTGGGATTCAGGATTTTTCCTCTCCTAATAGCTCTTGATGTGAAAATGCTTCCAAGATTGTGCAAATTACTCCATCATAAACCATGTATTTAACCAGAAGATGTCGAGTTCCCGATTACCAATCATCTTCCTATCCAACAAAGTGTGGGAAAGGTACCCATTTTACCTAACCCACCATAGATGCCCCAGAAATGTACTGGCTGTGTGGGAAATGGGCATATAAAATTTTACCTTGGAAGTAGGTGGGAACCTGTACCATTGGACAAGTCATCCCAGGGTTTGAGATTCTAAATGAGTTGTATAGCCTACAGGTCCAAAATCTAGCCTGCCACAATAAAAGATCAGAGAATCCCCTGGCAACTCGCAACACAGGCTTTCATCAATTTGTGCAAGCTCTTTTTCCTTCGCTAGGTATAGCCAAGTTAGAGAAGGTGGTAGTCAATATTTCTGCCACCATAGAAGCAATGGGGAATGCTACTATGGATGCTATACAAACCTTGCAGGAAGAAGTTTCTCAGCTGTCTCACGTTACTACCCAAATTGTATGGCCCTAGATTTTCCTTTAGCCTCCCAGGGCGGAGTATGTGCCCTAATAAATTTAAGTTGCTGTATGTATGTGAACCAGGATAGAAGAATTGAAACAGATATTCACAAAATTCAACCTCAGCTCAGGACAGTGCACCAGATAGCCTTAGAAAACACTAATTTGGGCTTTGAAGATATGTAGTCCTGGTTGACCTCCTGGCTGCCTGACATAGGAGGTTTAGGAAAGAAAATTATATATGGCATCCTTTCAATCCTAATAGTCCTGGTTGTTATATATGTTGTTGTAGTACTCTTACGATGTTGTTTAGAGTTATGTTTGAAACAGTTTACCCGAACCCATAAAATGAGATTGAACTTTGAGATCGGAAAAGAAAAGAACCTGTTGTATTCTGAACTGCTACAAAAGGAAGAGGAGTACAACAAAGAAATCCAGCAACTAATGGACATTTCCGTTTCGCTGTGGAGTCCAAACCCTTCAAGGGACCAGAACGTTCAACCAAGCCCTGACTTGCCTGTTTATTTCATTTGTCTCAATGTAGCCTGTACATTTGAATAAGTTTGATAGTTTTATTTGTCTTTTAGGAATGTTTAGCTGTACACTACCCTAGCCTGTTTTTGAAGATCATGCCTGTAGTTTTAAGTATATTTGTCCAAGCAGTGAACCGCCTCCCTCACCTCCCCATAGCAAGTCCAGTGGATTAAGGCATTGGGTCAATAAGGAGCCAGGGCCTCCTAGACCTGTGTCCCACTGGCCAGTGTGTGGATAGGATAGGTGCCTGGACCTCTCTTTGGATGAAAGTGAGGAGTGTGGGAAAGTACAATGTATATTGGGACAAGTGTTTGAACCTACTCTACAGGAAATGAATTGGTGGCACAGGCAAACCGGGATTGTACTTAGCAGAATTTTGGTTAGAAATTTTGATACTTTTGTGTTTCCCTCCCTCATAGTGAATTGTGTAAGGAACAACTGATAACTATGCCCCGTCCAGCCAAATTTTGTTAGGATGCACCCTGCCATAACCTAAGGTGGCTCCCAACATTGTACTCTAAGTACAAAAGGGGGGAACGTGGAATAAAAAAATTCAGGCAGGAGGAACCACGATAGAAATGCAAACTTGTTGGGTTATGTTATAAGACTTTAACTGCTTTTGTAGCCACACCCAGCCATACTCTGTCAGGAATTCCTGTGATAACCAAAGACTGTATGTGTCTCAGGACTTTCGGGCACCAGGAGTATCACCGGGTCTTACTGGCACTGGGAGAATCCCATTATGTGTTATAAGTGCCCAATATGTAGTAAATGACCTGTTAAGTACTGGAAACTCCACTATACGATCTGTATGTAATATGTAATTGTTGATAAACCTATATAAGCCCTCTGTAACTTGAGCCCAGGGAAGTTCCAGAGATCAGCACAGGGACTTCCCTATCGCTACCACCTTCTGAGTGTCTGTGTAATTAAAGTTCTGCTCGATTCAACTTACATTGAGTAGCTGCGTGATTCTTTCAACAACAACCCCC
>VOCS01057900.1:0-22687 GCA_007922155.1 Mesoclemmys tuberculata | reverse complement strand
TGCCCCCAAACACAGGGGGCAGAGCCAGGGGCGGCAGCAGCAGGGGCAGGGGACTCACGGCAGCGGAAGGGGGAAGAGGCAGCCAGCCAAGGGAAGGGAAAGGGGCCCAGCTGGTGCTGGCCCTGGAAGCAGCTGCAGGGGAAGGGTGGAGATAGTAGCTGGGGGGTGGTGGTGGTGGAAGAGGTGGAAAGGGCCACACACTCACCCCCTCCCTCCCAGCTGGGAGGGAGGCTCCCCAGCAAAGCCCTGAAGCAGCAGCAGGAGCAGCAGCAGGGTCCCCCAAAAAAGAAAAGCAGCTGCAGAAAAAAGGGGGGAGCTAGGGCCAGACCAGGGGGCTAAGGAAGGGGGCAAGAATGCATGGATCTTAGCCCCAGGCTCAGCAAAGCCCTATTCCCTGGGTGATCCAGCTGGGGCTGCTTTAAGGTAATTAGGTCACCTGGGGCCTATCAAGGAGATTGCCCCAGCACTTAAAAGCCTCCAGTGCAGGCAGGCAGTGTGGGTTGTGGGAGGAGTTTGGAGTAAGGAGGCGTGGAGGATGGAGGTTACAGTTTACAGCTGGGAGGTTGGCAGCTCGAAGCTGGCAGTTCGGAGTTGGTGGCTTGGGGCTGGCCAGCTGCAGCCTGCAGTCTGCAGAGGCTTGCAGCTTCAACTGCTGCTACCACAACACCGGAGGCAGAGCGCCCAGCTGGGGCAGCAGGGAGTGGACCATGGACTACCCCCCCCAGTGAAGGTAGCAGCACCTAGGGGCAGAGCGAGCCCTGGCCCCTCCCAGGGCCTTCCCCCAGCTGCACCACTGGCTAGGCCGGTAGAGCGCAGGACCCACGAGGGTGGAATATCTCTCTTCCCCCCGCCCCACCTTGCCACACTGGTGTCAGAGTGGGATTCTGTGCAGCGGTTAAAGGGGAAAAAGGAAAAGCAGGAAGGGAGGGGGCCTTCCCTTGCTCGCCGCCGAAATGGAGGATGTGGTCAAGGCCCTTGTGCAGGCCACGGCGGCCCAGCAGGAGGCCATCAGGGTCCAGCAAGAGACTAATCAGTTGTTGGTCAGCCAGGCCAACCAGGACCGTGCCCTCATGAGGGAGGTGGTAGCCCAGCTGAGGACCTTGTCTTCCCCAGCTGCACCACTGGTTGGGCTGGAAGAGCGCAGGACTCACGAGGGTGGAGTATACCTTCCTCCCCACCCTGCTACATTATGTATTACTTCCTTTAAAGTCACCATTTGATGTTAATGTCAAGATAATATTCCCTTTCATGCCCATTCTGTTGAAATGCCTTTTTTCAATCTTTTTTCCTAGTAGATGGGTTTCTTGTAAAAAGCAGAAATCATTTATTGTCTTATTAATTTTATAAAATATACAGACAGGAGATATCTCTGGGGATGTGTAGAATATCTATCATGGGCCAGATATTATGGTGATGGGAAATTTCAAGGCAGAAAAGTCATAACCATGAGTCCCAGCAATATCTTATTTCGAAAAATTGTAGAAAAGTTAAACAATTAAGAAGATGCTAATTTTCATTCTAATTAACATAGTAGGGTTACACCCTAAAACACCACAGATCTTGCTTAGATAAAGGCAACTTCTTAGAAATCTGTCCTGTGAGACTCATTCTTGTGCAAGCATTTCCTTTGTGCTTAGGAGGTCAGAAACAGTCAGAAAAGAGAAGCATAGCTCCGAGTTGTCAATGTTGTTAAGCTGCCCAGTGGTCATGAGATGTCCTGACACTTTGTTCTCTCTGTCCCAACCTGCCCAGTGTGGAGAAGTCATTTCTCTGACAGGACCAGAGAAGGGACTGAGTTTTGGACGTTGCATATAGCCAGAAAGGGAAATTCTTCGTGTATTTATACTACACTATTACTGAAAGATATTTCCCATGAAGATCCTACAGTGAAAACTGCTGTTCGTGACCATGAGACAGAGGTTCTGAAACAGATCAGCCCCAGCCTCGCTCCTGCAAACACTTGGTTCAGGCCTCAGGCCGTTGGAAGGAGGGAAGGAAGGTAAGGCATTGATCTTTGTCATCATTAATGATACATAGCTGTTCTCTCTGTCTTTTTTCTCTCTCTGACATAGATCAACTTATGTTTCTAGTGCAGACATTCCTTTCTGTCTCTGTCTATCCCACCCTTCCATTCTCATCCAACATTTCTTTCTTCTGCCATTCTCCTCACCTACAAGGCTGACAGCCCCTCCTGTCTTTTCTTTCTCCCTTTCTATTCCTCTCTCTCTCCCCCGCTCCCTCCCAGGCTGGTTTGCATACATCAGTCTTCCTCTGTGCCTGTCTCTTTCCCTAGCATCCTCCATGGCCTTTTTCTCTCTGGATGTGTCCCATTCCCACTTACTGGGATCTGGCTGTTTCAAGCCCTGAGGTTGGGGAGGAGCTGGAATGATCAATGAAACACAGCGCTGGGGATGTCAGAATCACTGATTTGCCTCTGTCTGCTCTCTGCTCACAGGTGTGTGTGAGAGAAGGAAAACAGGAACAGGAAAGAGCAGAATCCCAGAGTGGAAGTTTCCAGATGGATGAGCTGAGTACAATGGATGTGGCTTTTACTTCATCCACCTCATGGACCGAGGATGAAAATAATCAGCATGGATGTCAAATAAATAATTTATCTAATGTGATCATCGACGGGGTCACTCTGATCATCTGCCTGTTTGGGCTGGTGGGGAACGGGGTCGTCCTCTGGTTCCTCGGCTTCCATATTAAGAGGACCCTCTTCACCATCTATATCCTCAACCTGGCAGCTGCTGACTTTGGCTTCCTCCTCTGCCTGCCTGGTTTCCTCATAGCTTATAATGTCAAATATTTTTGTTTTCTTTTAGGAGGACATACCTTAATAAAATTGTTTCACCTGCTGTCTTTGTTCACCTACAGCACTGGCCTTTATCTTCTGACAGCCATCAGCACTGAGCGCTGTCTGTCTGTCCTCTATCCCATCTGGCACCGATGCCATCGCCCAAAGAATTTGTCTGTCATTGTCTGTGGCCTGCTGTGGATGCTCTCTTTCCTGCTGTCTGGAATAGCGTCTCTTTTTTGTTTTGCTGATGACACTCCAATGTGCTGGGGTACCCTCCTACCCATCTATGGCGTGAGTTTCCTCATTTTTGCCCCCATCATGATTGTGTCTAATCTAATCCTGATCATCAAGATCCGATATAGCTCACAGCGACATCAGCAAGGAAAGCTCTTCACCGTTATCTTGCTCACTGTCCTCTTCTTCCTCATCTTTGCTATTCCTCTCAGTATCCAATACTTCCTCGACCTTGTTCAGCAGAATCTCAGCAATGAAGTATCTTACCTGCTGGCCTCTATAAACAGCGGCATCAACCCAATTATTTACTTCCTAGTTGGGAGCTACAGGCAGCACCGATTCAGAGTCTGCCTCAAGGTTGCGCTCCAGAATGTCTTTGACGAGAAGGCAGATTCCAGAGAGGATAGAGAAACCTCCAGAGGAGTCTCAGTGGAGATGTCCCTATAAATCTCTACAGCACCCAGCGTGCTGTCTGGCGACTGCTGTTGTCTTTTCTGTAATGAACTTTTGACAGCGATTCTTCAACGGCTCATGACTTTTCCTGCTGAGTGAAAATACAATGGTCAGGAAAAATGTGGTGTAGACTTACAGCGATAATGCAGAAATATTCCCATGTAAATCATTCCACAGCCAGCTCTCCTGGTCATGAAATGCACAAAGTGCTTCTACGCAACTCTGGACTCTTGCTTCTGCGGGTTGATGTTTGAAACATTCACCACTATTGCAATGGAAACAATTAAGAATTAGTATCGATAAATCAAGGAGTTCCAATCATCTACTGGTGAGGCTTGGCACCTGTACACAAAAATCACAGCAGTAACTGCCTGCTGCTTAACTGCCTAAACCTTTTTCTCCTGTGCTTATTCTAGTGTTAACTTGAATAAACACCATCTCACAGTTGCTATCCTAGGCCTGTGGCTCCTTTTTGTCAATTGCCCTGAACGGGAGTTGTGTGTGAATGCCCCAAGTACCAGAAGGATCAGACCAAATGGGAATTTTCTTTCCTTTGGATGCTTATGACATTTCCAGAAAGGTTCTTCTCATGCGGCCGATGGACCCTGAATGCTGGGGGTGAGGGGCAGAGAGTGCGGATGATTGATTAGTTGGGATTTTCAAACCCTCCCTCCATTTTTCCAGCTGCGTCCAGTTGGGTCAGACAGGCAGGGAACTAAGCACACCCAAGTGAAGAAATTGGCTGATCCAGGGACCACCACAGCTGCCCAGGAAACCACAGAGAGCAGTGATTAGAAAAGGCCGAGACACACAAGGGCATTCATGCCGGGCACAGAGAGATAGGGATGGATGGAGGTATGCAGTAAGGACCTGATCCAAAACCCACGAGAGTCTTTCATTCCATGTAACTGGATTTGGATCAGGCCCTTAGAGAGACAGAAGGTACAAAAGAGGTGCTGTGGCAATTGGGGGAGAACTGGGGAAGGAGTCCGGTGCCAGGAATGGGAGAGAGCAAACCTGAGAGGGAAGTGCAAAAAGTGGGCCTCAGGGAGGGGCCTCTAAAGAAGGGCTTTCCCATCCAGGAGGCCCTTGTTCCTCAGGAGCCAATGGGGGAGAGGAGCAGCTGCGGGAACAACACACGGTGTGTAGAATGTGATTGTCTGTAAGGTGCCTGACTTGCTGCTTTATTGAATGCCAGGACATTAACTCTGATGGAGATCGGTGCTCTGTTGCCAAGGCACTTGGCTTCCTTGGTAGTTTTGCCCTGGATGAGCAAAAACTCCTTTACACATCTGTTAAACACACACACCCACAATAGGGAAAGGGGAGGCAATTAAGAGTTAAAAAAATCTAGTAACCATTCTGTGACAGGGTGCACCTTGTTCTTTGAGGCCCCTTGATCCTGGCGCATCCTACCCCAGGAAGGAGCAGCAAAGGTGGATCCTCAAGGCCTGCCTAGATAGGTTGCACTGAAGCAGCCAATCAGAGCCCAGCAGGATCAGATAAAAGGAGCTTCAGGTCCTGAGCAGGTCAGTTCTCTCTGGGACCAGAGGAATAAGGCAGGGGGACTGGGTGCTCCTTATTGGTCCCAGGAGGTCAAGGCAGAATCAGAGGACAGGAATTTGGATGGCACTGGCATTCAACAGGGAGGAAAGAAGATCTGAGAATTTCAGCTCTGAGGTCAGGGTGAAAGGAAATGGTCTATGGGGGGGAAAGGCCAGGAAACAGCAGTAGTATATGGCTTCTGTTTATCTGGTCCCTGGGTTGGGACCTGGAGTAGCAGGTAGGTGTGGGTCTCCCCACGAGCCATTGGGAAAGTGGCCTAAGCCCTGAGAAGGGGACAAGGCTTTGTTGGGAGTGAGATTTCAAGGGCCCAGAGATAGGGACAAAGTCCCTGCCAATGGCTGACAGTTTGTTGAACTGTTTGCTGCCAGCATCATAACGCTCATCAGAAGCAGTGAGTGGGGAATGCAATGGACAGAGATCACCCAACAGCTGTAAGAGAAAGAAACAAGCGTATAGCCTCCACCCCACTTGTACAGTGGTCTTGTCCTGTGTACCTGATGGCCCATTGAAGACAAATGAGGTATTGTGTAGCATCAAAGGAGAAAGGCCCTGTTGATTGCATTCCTATCTCCCTCCAGGAAGGAGAGAGCTACTCATGAACTCATCCCATCATTTGGACTCTGGAGTGGAGGGGATAAAAATCCTGACAAGAAGAAACTAAATTTCTTTTATGCCGAGGGGCAAAGATTCCTAATATAAGAAAAGAGATCCTCATGTTGCTTGCCATGGATTACCCCTGAAAAACATTTTGAATTAGCAGATTATTACAACTGTCACCTTTTGAAACTCATTTGTGTATATATGCTTGTTTGTTTGCTTGAAATCTGGAAATAACTCATTTCTTTTTCCTAGTTAATAAATCTTTATTTAGTTTATTACAGGATTGGCTACAAGTGTTGTCCTTGGTATGAGATCTAAGATACAAATTGTCCTTGTCTCTTGGGACTGGGAGCAACTTGAATATTTTGTGATCTTTAGTTTAAGTGACCATGTATCACTAAGTCCAGCTTGCCTGGGTGGCAAGATAGACTGGCATGTCCAAGGGGACTATCTGTGACTCCCTTATAAGACTATTGTAGTAGTTTTGGAGTTCACATTTGTTACTGGGTAGGCGAAATCTAATTGTAGAACATATCACCAATTTGGGGTGTCTGCCCTTCTTTTTGACAGTCTGCCCTGGGGTTGGCACACTCTGTCATGAGCCACGTCAGACCGCATGACAATTATACTTAATACTCTGTTGAGGAATGTGTATACTATTTTACCACAGAGATATTTATATGTATTTCTTTCGTTAGAACACCTTACTTTATCTTGGGACCTTATGTTTTGGGCAAATACAGTGACGTCACCATTCAACGTTAATGTCTGTACATTACTTCCCTTAATGCCCACCCTGTCAAAATGCATTTTTTCAATCTCTTTTTAGTACATGGGTTTGTAGTAAGAAACAGAAAATATTTATTGCCACATTCTTAAAAAAAAAAACATAATCAGAGGAAATATATCTTTGAAGATCTGGAGAATATATGCTATGGACCTATAGATATTATGGTGATGGAAAATTTCCAGACAGACACAAAAGTTATAACCAAGTGGCATAGAAATATGCTATATGGAGAAAGTAGAGAAAAATTAAACAATCAACAAAGTGCTAATTTTCATGCTTATTAACACAGTTGCATCTGTCCTCACTACATCAGCAGCTCTTTTCAGGTAAGTGCAGCTTTCTGTAATGTCTAGCCTTAAGAATTAATCTTTCCTTTACAGTTAGGAGATTAGAAGCAATCAATCAGAGAAGGAAAGTAGAGCTTTGAGACTGCCGGATGCTCATGAAATGCACTGATGCTATGCTCTCTGTGTCTCACTCTGTCCAGCGTGGAGAAGACATTTTTCTAATGGGACCTGGCAGCGACTGGTCGTTGAATGCTGCACAGGTGACAGGGAAATTCTTAGTGTCTAGCTAATAGATTCACTACTCATAAAACTTTCCCATGAAGATCTCACAGTGAGAATCACAATTAGCGACTATGTGACAGAGGGAGTCTGAAGTGAATCTGCCCCAGCTTGGCTTCTGTAAACACTTGGTTCAGGCCCCAGGATGATGGAGGTAAGGAAGGTGAGGGATTGCTCTTTGTCATCATTAATGACTGTTGTGTGTTTCTTTCTCTCTCTATTCCACTTTCCAAATCTCACCCAACTTCTCTTACCCTTTTTATTCTGTACTCAAAGCTAATTGACAACCCCACCCAATTTCTCTTCCTCTTTTCATCTCTCTCTGACCCTAACTCTCTCTCTCCTATCTCCTTGTCCAGACAGGCCCTCACCCATCACCATTTCTTCATGTCTCTCTCTCTGTCCCTAGCATCCTCCATGGCCATTATCTCTTTGGATATTTCTTTCTTCCACTCATTGGGATCTGGTTGTTGCAAGCCAACTGAGGCTGGGGAAGGGGCTGGAACGGTCCGTGAAACACAGCACTGGTGAGGGCCAAGTCACTGATTCCCCTCTGTCTGCTCTCTGCCAATGTGAGAGAGGGGCAGAAGGAGAGACCTTCATCCTCAGCAGAGATTTCATGATGACTGAGCTGAGTTCAACATCCCTGCCCCCAGCTAAGCCAAGCCCGGATAATGGGGCCAAAAATACTGGCACTGGATGCCAAATAAATGATTTAACTCTAGTACTCATTGATGGTGTCACTCTGCTCATCTGCCACTTTGTGCTTTTGGGGAACAATAGTCTCTAGGTCCTCAGCTTCTGCATTAAGAGGAACCTCTTCACTATCTACATCCTGAACCTGGCCCTCCCTGACTTTTGTGGTGACCATCTGCCTTCTTGGTTTCCTCATACTTGTTGCTGTCAAATATTTATTTTGTTTGCTTTTAGAAGATATTTACTTAATATGCTCATTTCACCTGTTCATGTCCCAGCACTGGCCTCTGTCTGCTGACGGCCTTCAGCCCTGGGAGGACTCTGTTATTCCTTTACTCCATCTGGCACCGATGCTGCTACCCAAACCACTTGTCTGCCGTTATCTGTGCCTTGCGGTGGATTATCTCCCGCTTGCTGTCTGGAATAGTGTCTTCTTTTGGTTTTGCTGATGGAACTGAAAATTGTTGCAGTTCCCTCCTATCCATGTACACCCTGAATTTCCTCAGTTTCTCTCCCCTCATGGTTCTGTCCAGTCTGATCCTGTTCATCAACGGCTGATGTAGCTCACAGAGCTCTTCACTGTTTCCTGCTCTTCTCACTCAGCTTTGCTGCTCCTCTCAGCGTCCAATACTTATTATTCTCTCACCAGTGGTGTATCTTCCTGGGCTGGTTTGGGGAACAACCCAGACCAGTGAGAGGTTGTCACTGCTTGACCTGTCACTCTGATTGGCTTAAGTGCTCTGCCCCTGTGACTCACAGCCCAGACATCGCAGCCAGCAGACAAGCACGCAGTTCCCTGAATGTCTGTGCGCTGTGCAGCCCTGGTTCACAACTCTGAACCCGGCAGTCTGCTTATAACACAAAAGACCCAACTTTGGTCCCCTCCAGCCTTGATTACTACTTGCAGGGTGGCTGAAACATACCCCCAGTCCTGAATTTCCTCCAAACCATCTGCCCTTATTGTTCCTTTTTCTGCTGTATTAAAAGAGGAACTTTTAGCAAATCTGCCCTCCCTATAATTCATAGATTCCAAAGCCAGAAGGGATCGCTGAGGTCATCTAATGTGACCTCCTGTGCAAAACAGGCCAGGGAACATCCCCAAAATAATTCTTCGAGAAGATCTTTCAGAAAAAAATCCAACCTTGATTTAAAAATTGCCAGTGAAGGAAAATCCACCATGATCCTTGGTAAATTGTTCCAGTGGCTAATTACCCTCATTGTTAAAAAGTGATGCCTTATTTCCAGTCTGAATTTGTCTAGCCTCCACTTCCAGCCACTGGATTGTGTTCTACCTTTCTCTGCTAGATTGAAGAGACCATTATTAATTCTTTGTTCCCCATGTAGGTACTTATAGACTGATCAAGTCATCTCTTACATTTCTCTTCGATAAGCTAAATAGAGTGAGCTCCTTGAGTCTATCGCTTATAAGACAAGTTTTCTAATCTTTGTCATGGCTCTTTTCTGAACTCCAGTTTATTACCATCTTTAATTACTAGCATAATAGACCAAATTATTGAAATAGGAGTGACTAGGTGGGGAAGGTAATATCTTTTATTGGACCAGCTTCTACTGGTGAACGAGCCAAGCTGCTTACACAGAGCTTTCTTTTCAGGTTGAAAGCTTGTCTCTCTTACCAACAGAAGTTGGTCCAATATTGCCTCAGCCACCTAGTGTCTCAAATATCCTGATGTAATAGGGGGAACGGTCCCTCTATTGTAGGGAGACTTCCAGGCTTCTGCACTACCCCTCATTATTATTGCATTAGGTAAGGGACATGAGTGAATGTTTCTGTGGGGGCCTGCCCCGTAGCTGACATATCAGGGATTGAACCACGGCATCCAGCACTACAAACATGAGCTGCAATATCTGGAATGAACAAACCAAGTCTCTGTAGCTTCTGACTGTAAAAACTCCTATCTTCCGTGGGTCAGCATGTGGGGCGGAGGGGGAGAGACCTGAAACACAGACTCATAGATGGGTTACACTTGTTTGGGCTTTTCTTGTTGTTTTCTGGCTCCTGTTTTCAGTTGAATACATACAATTAAAAATAAGAGCGAATAAAGTGAAGTAGATAAAAAATGGACCTTGTTAGTCCTGGACTTCAAAATCTATAGTGCTAAAGAGGTCAGATTACATGACCTAATGGTTCCTGCTGGCCTTATCTATGAATCCTACTTAATGAGAGACTCAGAAAAGAGTTTAAGGGGCTAATTAAACATTTTATAAACACTTGTCCAATACAAAATAAAACTCAGTTGATCCTATGGCTATTATTTCCAGTTGGGAAATATTGAAATGCCTCTGGGAACTCATTACCGAAGTCACTGACTTAGTACCAGCACCTAACTTACTTTAAAGATTTCGGCTATAACTTTGCAATCAAGACACAGACACATTTCTTCTCCCCCGAAGGATACTATCAGATGATAGATTTTTACAGGGTTCAAGATGGATGCAGGTACTTAGCTCATTTTCTTTTCAGAAAGTCAGAACCGGCTTTTACTGCTTTCTGAGATACTTGGATAAGAAAGAACCACTTTGCATTCATGGGTAGAATCTTCTCTCTAGTCCAGGAAATCAGTCCATCATCCTCATCTCGGTGGAAAGCATTTATGCACCATATTGATGGAGGAGAGTGAGAGATTAGATTAGAGTTTGCCAGGGACATCTGAGGACAGGTCTTGTGAAATTTACAAATCAGGGAACCTTTACTGAAATGCTTTTCTGATGCCACAATTCAGGAAGCCCTGTGTAAAACATCCCACGCTCTAGGTGCTTTATACTTTATCACAGGAACAGGTAGAAGCTGGGGAGATAAAACCAAATAATACTTAGGAGACTACTGGAATCTGCAGACACAAGGAGGGTAAGTTTTTTTGCAGCATGTTTGGCTTTTTTCTTTTACAGCTGGAGAAAGGAAACCATGGAAACATTCCCTAAGATTTTAATCTAGTCTTTCTGTCTGCCCTGACTTATCTCTTGCTGAAATCATATAGATAGAGCATTCTGAAATTCTCCTATTATTAAATTGTGATTGGCCTGGGCAAATATGATTTTTTTGGGGTCGTTGGCAATGCAAAACAATTTAAAAAGTAGTTTGGATCAACCCAACCCCCAAATTTTGCAGAACTTTTGACAAATTGAAAGGTTGAAAAGAACTCACGTTGTGTCAGACGAAATGCTTTGTTCACCCCGAAACAATGTTTTATTTTGATTTTTGGGCACTTTTGAATGTTTTTCCATTGTTTTTTTCATGTAACTGAAGGAAATTTCAAAATGAAATGTCATTTTGAACTGAAAAATCAAAACATTTCACTTTGGAAAACGTTGGAAGGAAACATTCTAGGTTTTGGGGTTTGTTTTTTGTCCCAGGTCTTTTGTAAAGTCTTTGGCTGAAACAATTAAGTAAAACCAACACAAATTTGTACACTATTCCAATGTTGCCAAATGTGCATCTTTTGGCTGAAAATTTTTGTCCAGCTCTAATTGTGATAGACAGACAGAGGCCACCCCCTTCAGAGTCCTAAGTGCTGAAAAACCTGATAGTTCCTGCTGCAGAGTTCTTATAGTCTTGGGGTATACGTACACGGAAGTCAGAGCTGCAATTGCAGCACATGTAGACGTGCCTGAACTCGCTCTGATCTAGCTCTCCCCAGAAACATTGCAGAGAGAAGTGGCAACAGCATGAACTTTGCAACCCTGCCTGAGATCTTTGCTATGTACTCAGGCTGCCACCCTGTGTTGCCACGGCTTCAGTGCTGTTGTTTTTCGAGCTCAAAGTTAGTCCAGGTGTGTCTCCATGCGCTGCAGGCAAAACTTTGGTTGCTCCTGGCTTTGGTTCACCGTAGGCTGCAGCACAATCAGAAACAAATGTTTGTAGAACATCAAGATTCAGGATTCTAGTGTTCGTTAACATCAGTTATATGGCAGTCACTTAATGTGAGTTATGACATGACCAAAATCTCTAATCTGCGTGCTAGGACAGGCCTACATGGGAAAGTTCTGGGTATAAACTAAGATGATGGAAATTGATATAATTATACTGGCATAACTCCTAATGTAGAAATTTTCATTCTGCTATAAGATTTTTGCTTATATCACTTGGGAAGGGGATTCAGCTAAGCCAAATAAGCCACACTTATGTCAGAAGAAGTCCTGGTCTACACCCAGTTTTTCTGCAAATATATCTATTGCAAGGTCATCTATCTAGGCACAAGGAAACTAGGCCATATCTACAGAATGGGGGACTGTATTCTGGAAAGCAGTGACTGTAAAAAGGATTTAGGGGTCACAGGGATTAAGAGACATAGTGGTGATAGCTTGCAAGTACTTCCACAGGTAGCAAATGCAAGGTACTAAAAGGGTCTTTACTGTACGAGAGACAGGCATGACCAGAACCGATGCCTGAAAGTTTAAAACCAGACACATTCAAATTACAAATAAGGTGCAATTTTTTTTTAACGGCGAGGGTGATTAACCACTCAGTCAAGGGAAGCAGTGGATTCTGCATCTCTTAATATCATCAGATCAAGCCCGGATGCCTTTCTGGAGGATGTGCTTTAGTTAAACACACATTATTGGGCATAATACGGGTGTAACTGACTGAAATGTAATGGCTTGCAATATACAGGCATTCAGACTTTATGATGTAATGGTCCCTTCTTTCCTTAAAATCTATTCATCTATGCATTTGGCTATGAAGTGATTTTTTTTTACTGAAATAGTTATATTAGTACAACTAGTGTGGAAACATAGAATCATAGAATCACAGAATATTAGAGTTGGAAGGGACCTCAGGAGGTATCTAGTCCAACCCCCTGCCCAAAGCAGGACTAAATGGAAACACTATCAATATAACGGTGTGCTTATAATGGTGTAGCTTATTCTCCTTCCTGTATGGGAATAAGATATCATGATATAACCACTTTTATACTGGTTCATACCGGGGGATTGTACTGCTTTAACCATTCTGGGGTAGCTAAACATCACAAGTTTTGCATGAAGACAAGGGCTAGAAGTGCCCACTCGGGGGGAAGGGGGGGGAGGAGGGGAGGGAGAGGTTGGGTTATAATTATATCTGCATAACTGGTAAAACTTTCCCGTGAAGACAAGGCCTTTATCAGTTCTCTGGTTTGTGTAGGTCTTTTCAGATTTTTTTTAAATGATAAAACGGTTATAAAGCCACAAAAGGCTGGGAACTCAAGGGTGGGATTTATGTCTACATTGAACTTGTTTATTAATGGATTACATATCAATTTGATGTTCCCTTAACTTGCTCATTGATCCATTATCTTTATCAGGATGGAAATGTCTCTGATGGGATCACTTTATCAAAAAAAGGTCTGGATTTGCATTTAGATTTCTAGGACTTCTTGGATTCTGATCTGAACAAAACACATTAAGTAATATAAAGCAGGCTGTAGTTAGCATGGCAATAGAAATGAAATGAGCATGTACGTCCTGATCATAACAATGACTTTTAAAGAAGCACTGATCCCTCATGTGGCCTTCTGAAAGAATCCCATTAAAAAAAACCCTCCTCTCTCCTCTATTTCCTTTGTTTTAATGCCCTGTTTTTTCCACAAAGAGGCATTTCTTTGAAAACAGAATCTTCGTTTCATCCATTTTCCTGCTCCAATTATGAACTGTTTCCAAAACTATAAAATGACATAATTCAGTGAGACTAATTTGAGTAAGAGATTGGCTCAAGGGGCTCCGTGGTGGATTTTTCACCAGCAAGTCAGGGGTTTGAATTTAGCCAAGGACCAAAAGCTAGTACTAACTGATCAAACCTCAGTCAATTGTCTTTATAAAAAGAGCTGGTGGTCTCAGTTCATTTCCTGATGGACATCAATTATTGTAAATTTGGAAATATTCATTTCGTTATAGTATTTTCAAAGCCCCATGCAATGGCAAGCTATAGAAATCGTGTCAGCTGCAACCCATACGTGCATGTGTAGGTGCAGTTAGGGTGACCAGATGTCCCAATTTTATAGGGACAGTCCTGATATTCGGTACCTATTACCCCTCATCCCCATCCTGATTTTTCACACTTGCTGTCTGGTCACCCTAGATGCGGTAATTGCATAGATCAGCACCAATGTGTACCTGCAGTTATCTGGTCTGACCATTTGTGCCGCAGAAGTAGATTCAATACACTGAACTGGTGCATGCTTTTTGCATGTCTCACAGCCTGCATGAGGCTTGATAATATAGAGCTTTAGAGTGTGTCTGCGCAAAACGGTTCCTTCATGTTTAGTGAAACATTACTGATGAGGATGGGAATTCTCAGTGGTCATTTCTTTATATTAACTTGTTCGCTAGCTGGAAGCAGGCCTATTGCTAGCAACGCAGAGTGGGGAAGGCAATAATACATTTTGGGGAGGCAATCAACAAATACATCCCTAAGAAGGAAGGGATGTGTGGTTCTTCCTCAAGGAAATTTTGAATATTTCCTGTGGGTGAGAAGGTTTTAAAATATCTCAGAACAAAAAAGCCAAAACAGCATGGGCCATATCCACAGTTGGTGTAAATCGAAGAAGCTGTGAATTTATGTGAATGTGAATTTAGACCATCTGGGAATGAAGCCAATTCACATTCAGTGAAAGGGGAAATAAAGCAGCGAAGACAGCTAATTCCATCTTCACACATGAATCTTAGGGGCATGATTTGGTCTCTGTTATTTCTTGTTCGTATTGTCCAAACTACCACCTAAACATTGTCACAGATAACTTGGTTTTCTGTCCCAAAGCCCATTTAAATCATTGGGAGTCTTTCCATTGATGTTACTGAATACTGGACTAGTGCATGAGATGTGTGAACCCATAAAACTAACTTAGTTGATTCCCCCACAAAAATTAGAGGGGGAGATCTTGAAGCTACCCGAGGGTGGAAGGATGGTCCCGTGGCTCGGGCACTCACTGGTGACCCAGAAAAGTTGGGTGTGATTCTATGTTCTATCACAGATACCCTGCATGATCTTAAATAAGTCACTCTGCCTATACTAAAGTGCACTCGGGAGCACCATGAGATTCTACATAGACCAGCTAATGAGTAACATGTTAGTGCACTTTAAAAATCACACTCCTGTACATGTTTGTTATCCCACTGTGGAGACAAACTGTAAGTCTCTTCAGTTCCCCTCTTGTGAAAGAGTACTGATATCACTTCCTTACTTCCTGGGAATCTTGTGTGGATAAGCAGCTTAAATTGTGCGGTGCACAGATACTTTCTTGGCTTCCATGATTGTGGTACCATAGATGGATAGATATCAATTTGCACCTTATGTCAGAAACATGTTACCTTGCTAGAACATTAGAGATCAAAATCAGCCCAGTCAAACTACTTTAGGTGTGTCTCAGTTGTCCAAAAAAGTCAACGCTAGTGTTACAGAAAGTCTTAGAACTGAGAAGGTCTTCAAGGGTCTGGAGCTTACAATGGAGTTTTGCAATGTTAATGATGGTGTTTCACTCATTTTATTCTGATATATAAAAGGAGCTGATGGCAGCCTTTAAGTGCATGCACATAAATAACAAAATCACATGATCAAAAATTGAAATAAATGAATGAAATTTCAGCTAAAAATGTGCCCCATGAAGCAGTACATTATTATTAAATAGTTGACCAAGCAAATTGTGGCTCTACACGTGACTCAACAACATTTATGTTTGTAATGCGATAAGATCTGAAAACCACATCAAATCATTTACAAAATTTCAGAGAACGTTCTAGACACGAATGACACAATTTGCTTGATTTGGGTAAAATCAGAAGAACCTGATTTCCATTAAAATTACCATTTGGCCACTCAGAATACAGGGTTGAGGCAATGATTTTAGGGTTAGTGAGCCCCTCATTGATTTGTAACTAGCCACCCCCATCAGCTGGCCCGCTCCCTTACAACTCTGGCTACCCCCCCACCTGGGCCTATCGCCCCCCCCCACTCCAACTGAGCTCCTTGACACATCAGTCTGGTCAGAATCCTCTTGACTTTGGGGAAAATTGGATAGCCAGAACAGTTTGATTTTAGTGGAAAGAGAAACTGATTGCTTGTTTAGATCATCTTGACCTTGGTCAATATCAACTTCTGGGGTTGTTAAAGCTTGATATTCATGTAATAATTACACAATATATCTAAGTTAATGATGTTATTCCTTATTTTGGCAGGTAAATTAGCTCTGTATCACTCAGCTACCACCTAGCCAGAGCACATGGAGAATATAAATAATGTGACTGAATTTGTCCTCTTGGGCCTTTCTCAGAATCAGAAGCTGGAGAAAATGTGTTTTGTGCTGTTTTTATTCTTTTATTTAACCATCGTTCTTGGGAACCTACTCATTGTCCTCACTATAGTTAGCAGTCCGCGTCTGAACTCACCAATGTATTTCTTCCTGAGTTACTTGTCCTTTGTAGACATCTGCTACTCTTCTGTCACAGCCCCCAAAATGATCACAGACTTCCTTAAGGAGAAGAAAATGATCTCCTTCATTGGCTGCATAGCACAGTTGTTTGGAGTCCATTTCTTTGGTTGCACTGAGATCTTCATCCTGACGGTGATGGCGTACGATCGTTACATTGCGATTTGCAAACCCCTCCACTACACGACCATCATGACCAGGCGTGTGTGTGGCCAGATGGTGGTGGCCTCATGGATAGGGGGCTTTGTGCATTCTATGGTACAGACTCTCCTAACCACCCAGTTACCCTTCTGTGGGCCCAATGAGATTGACCATTATTTCTGTGATGTGCACCCTCTGCTACAACTGGCTTGCACTGACACCTATGTTGTTGGCATCATAGTTGTTGCCAATAGCGGGTTGATTGCTTTGGGTTGTTTCCTTCTCTTGGTTATATCTTACATTGTCATCTTAGTCTCCTTGAGGAGGCGTTCTTCTGAAGGGCGCCGTAAAGCTCTCTCCACCTGTGGCTCCCATGTTGCCGTAGTGATTTTATTTTTTGGGCCTTGCACATTCACCTACATACGACCTTCTAGCAACTTGTCAGAGGATAAGATGGTCGCTGTGTTCTACACAGTTATCACCCCCATGCTGAATCCGCTGATCTACACACTAAGAAATGAGGAGGTGAAAAGTGCCATGAGAAAATTATGGAGCAGAAAAGTGACATCAGATGGGAAATCAAAAGGGTAACATGCAGAATTATGTTAGCTCTACAAACCAGGAGGAAAATTATGTTGATATTCATGAGAGGTTTTAGAAAAATATCGGTCTCTTGCTTTCAGTTCATCAGTGAAAATTCCCATTGTTTCCCCATGAATGCACAAGACGGACAACCCTCTTTCAGCTATTGCTATGGTTCTAATTTAATATTAAGATTTGTAAGATTATTGAGAAGACACTAAACTTATAACTACTAAACACTGGACACCAGGGAATCATTCTGTGAAGGTGAACATTTAAAACACTCAAACATTAATCACATTTTACTTAGATTGTAAGCTCTTTAGAGCAGTGGCTGTGTTTTTTTGTTCTGTGTCTGTACAGCACTTTTCAAACCAGGGCTCTGGCCTGTGGCATGGCTTGTAGATGCTAATTCTATACTAATAAAGAATAGAATAATAAAATGAAAATAGGAAAAACACAGTGCAAGTATACCCTCTAATTAGCCACAATTCTGCCCTCTCCACCTCAACTTTTTTCTAATAGAATGTTTCTCTCTCTATTAAGTAATTAATTAATTAATTCCAACCAATGGAAAATCAACAGCTGACATGCTCTTGCCTGGTAAATATACCTTCATATTGTATCCTGTTATTGTAAAGCTGTGATCATGTTAAAAGAGACTGAAACTAGCCAAATGTTAAGGGAGATTTTCAGGACAAACAGGAAGCAGCCATCTTCCTTGAGAGAAGGCTGGCTTTAATCCCATTGGAATGAAAAAGAGGAAGTGGCCATCTTTACTAGGGGCAACATCATTGCCATCAGCAAAGGCTGTGGAGAAGTGCTGACCATCTTAAGTGAGGGCAACCTATGGCTTCAGTCCTATTGAGATAAAAGGCGTATGGGGGCCATTTTTGAAAAAAAAAAAGTTTGAAACTTTACAGGTTTGTTCTTTTTCATGCCTAGATCATGAGGAGCTTATAAAACAAACCAAAACACACACACACATGCAGGCATGGACTCAAGCACCCTTCCCCCTCACCAATTATCACATTGTTATAACGGTATTGTGAGAATTGGTCATTGAGTTAAAGGGCTTCCCACCTTAGTTCCCTGAGGGCAGCAGGAACAGATACATGAATTCCTCTCCCTCTTCCCTTCACTCCTCTTTTAATTGGGTGGGCAGTAAGAGCAGAGGCACTCAGGTCTGACATACCAGGATCTCCTGCACAATCATAGAAAATAGCAATTTTTGGGAAATGATAAACCAGTTCAATTAATTCAGGGTCTTGTCTTATCACAATCCTGTTACAAAGGCATACTTGTATACTATTCGGTACTAGTGTGGGCAGGTGATCTTTGGTATCAGCATGGAATGATGGATCTGTAAATATGCATCCTTTTATAGCTTATGTGCCAATGGTCCCTTAGAATACGTGCTAACTACTTATGCTAAACAGTCTGTTCCACCTTGCATTTTGCTGTGAGGCTCGGAATACCTTTCCCAGACCTGAAGAACTCTGAGTGGCTGATAAGCTTGCCTTTCTCACCAATGGAATTTGGTCTAATAAAAGATATTACCTCACCCACCATGGAATTATGGGTTTGCTCGTGTTAGTTCTACCAAATGATTCTAAAGTAGAATTAGGAGAAGTTACCTAATCATCCAAGAATGTCAATTCAGTTCAAAATGACTGTGTCCAGATGATACTCATAGCCAGGCATTGCCACTTATACAGGCAGATATCCCAAACATATTAAATGCAAAACATAAGACAGATGCTCTTCTAATTTCTCTGGCATGTCACAGTGCTGTAGGCTTGTACGCCACTTTAACCAAAGGTTCAAATACGGGTACAATCTTTAGTTTACAAGTCAATTCAAAGCTTCTTCCTCTTTTTGTCTAAGACATTGTCAATTCCCTTGACGGCAAAAATCTGTGTGATATTTAGGATGAACTCCTTGAAAAGTGCAAGGTTTTTCACAACTAACTTTTGCTGTGGGGAAGCCCAGTTTTCTTTTACAAATAGAACTAAGCTTAGTTAGTGTAATTAATTTCTCCAGCCTCAATTACTCCTATTACTTATAGATTTAGCATAACTTCCAGACAACTAACATTAAACTTGTTAGTGAAATGCCTGTGCACTTATTACATATGTGTACATATTAGTCCTTCAGAGATTTTTAACTCAGGTATATACTTGCTGAGAAACAATTAGTTTCACATGAATGAATCATCACTTGGGTAAACAATGAAGGGAACGAAGTATTTGCTTGACACGTTGAAACTGTCTTGAAGATGGGTTCTCCAGCTCAGCTTCACAGATGCAATGACTGGTTACTCAAGAAAGACGGAGTTCATTCTGGTGACTGACTCAAGGTGTTATGATGCTGGATTCTTACTCTCATTTTGTGTTCTGTAGCCGTCTCCCTAGATCGGATTTTCAAAAACAGAGTGAGCAGGGTGCTTGTCATTGACAAGACTTGACTTGTTGCCTTGCAGGAGGTGTTCTTACTAGTCTGGCAATGATGGTGCCAGTCTCAGTCCCTCTAGTCTAGATTTGTCAGGTTCAGGGAGCAACGTGTTGAGCAAATGGGGTGTTTTATACACTTTCTGCTGGGTGGCATGGCCTGGGTCCTCTTCTTGGCAAAGATGATGTGGGCCAATCAGAAAGTGACCCATGCTTCTGGGGAAGATTTGAAATCTCCAGAGTATGGATTGTATCCTTTCTGTTCATCCAGTGAGAAAAGAAGGCATCTCCTCTTGCAACTTTGTGTGGAAGATTGCAATATCTTTGTGCACCTGAAGCTTAATTCTAGAAAGTTATGTCTTTGCCTGAAACAGTTGCGCACTTACATCGAGTTACCAGACTCTCCAGCCCTCCAGGCAAGAGAATCCAATGTTCACAGAATCAGATGGTGCTATGCTCTTTGGTCTCTAAGTGATAGATAACTAGAATGTCTTTTTGTTCCCTTTGTGTTTCCCAAAGTCCATTGTCTTTGCCTCAAGAGATACGCTGGCATCTGAACCCCAAGCTATCTCCTGGTGTGTTCATCTAGCTGTTTCCTCTGCAGCTGGATTGCTTTGTTTACTTATATGTAAATAACCTTTCATTGTCTCTGGCTTACAAAACTTGACCCAGACAGGTAAATCCACATTCCTTTGTCTAATGCAGACTTTTTGAACAGATGTTTTCAGAGACCTATCCATAATGACTCTAAGATCTCTTTCTTTAGTGGTAACAATTAATTAAGACCCCATCATTTTGTATTTTCATTGGGATTATTTTTTCCAACGTGACAACTTTGCACTTATCAACATTGAATTTCATCGGCCATTTTGTTGCCCAGTTTTGTGAGATCCCTTTGTAACTCTTCGCAGTCAGCTTTGGCCTTACAAAATTTCTCAAGATAGTTCTCATCAGCAAATTTTGCCACATCACTGTTTATCCCCTTCTCCGGATCTATGTCTCATCTAGCTGAACAGCAGCTTTATATACTTAAGCTGCTGTGGTACTGGGACCAGAGAGGCCACGGAGAGCACCAGGGCTGGGAGACCAGTGGCTGGGTTGGGTGAATGTTACACCTGTGGGCGACAGGGACATTGGAAGGGAGAATGCCTCTTCTGGGATGGAGAACAGAAGCTTCACCCCCGGAATGGAAAGAAGAAAGAACCCAGAACTGTCCCACGTGTGAAAAGAACATGGATAGGGCAGGCATGTTGGACATGTAGGAAACAGGGGTACCTGCAGAGCGAGTGCTTGAACCTTTGTTGCAAGGTCAAGGCTAGCCCAGGAGGGAAAGACAAGGGGAGGCCCAGAGCCAAGAGGAGGCAAAGAGCTTGCTTCTGGTACCATGAAGAGGGCCTTATAAAAAAACATTGTCCCCTTGGGCAAAGACGGGATTAAAGGATGCCTGAGAGCCGGACACATTGAGACACTTTCCTGAGGGTAATGGAGCAATGACAATCGTGGACGTAGTGGGGAGCCAGCTCCCACACTCAGAAGGGGGTAGTAGGGAGATGGCAGGTAAGAGGACTGGGACAGCGAGAGCCCAGTCAGGCAAGAAAACCCCCTCTGGGGCAGGGTAGGCTGTGGTAGGAGCTCTAACCCAGGAGAAGGGGTGCTGGGGGAACCTGCAGGGCAAGGGCCAGGGCTACAAGGAAGCCGCTGAGTTGGCCTTGCCAATAGCGCTTGATGGCACAGGGGCCAACACCGGGAAATATAGGGATACTGGAGAGGAGAATAACAAGTTGCTCCTCCTAGTAGAAAACCTCAGATGGGAGCGGGATACCTTGTGAGTCCAGCAGTGGGGGGAGCAGGGAAGGTAACCTTCACACCGTGGGCATTCGGTCTTAAGGGGGAGCATGTGTGATAGGGTGTCTGCCCCACATGGGCTACTAAGGGGTTAATAGAGCTCTAGAGAGGCTTAGCAGGTGGCAGCCAATTAGAGATGGACTGAGCAGAGTGGCCAATCAGGGCCCAGCAGGCCCATATAAGAAGAGCTGCAGGGCAGAGCAGAGGGTGTAACACCCTGGAGCTTGAAGAACTAGCTGAAGACAGCTAGCACCCAGGACAGAGTAGTCTCACAGGCAGTGGTCGGGGAAACTAAGGACAACTCCTGGCTTGCTGCAAGGACTTGCAGGCCGAGGCCCTGAAGCAAGGGTGGAGAGGTAGCTGGGGTCTGTGGGGAAGTGGCTCAGGGAAATGGACTGAGGAATTGGAGGGGATGCACCAAGTGGCTATCTTCTATAGGGTCCTTGGCTGGGACCCAGAGTAGTGGGTGGGTCCCGATCCGCCCCCTCGCTACTGGGGAAGTGGCCAGAGAGTAGACTGCAGTTGCCACTGAGGGAAGTGGGTAGATGAGGATTGCAGAGGCAGCCCCAGGAAGGAGGAGGGAGCACAGATCATGACACAACTAGAGTCATGGCCATGGCCACAACCATGGAATGGCCAGCAGGAGGTGCCAGAGTGGTGAGTTGAACCTGTTCCTCTGGGATTGACAATATGAAGGAAACAGTGAAACTGATTCTACACAGAGAGCTGTCCAAGACATAAAGGATTTTTTTAGTAATAATCTTGAGGTGTTACTTGCAACTAGAACAGGTACAAAATGCTCTGGCAAATGTCATTTAAGATGATCGTACCCTGGCAGAATTATATGGCTCTTATCTGGTTTATATAACAAAACAACACTCTGATTTAAGACTATTCATAGCAAAGTCTTCAAAAATGATTTGCAGATCAAGAATTATTCATAGATTATGTATGGATTAATTCAAGAATTTCACTGTCTGTTCATGGGTGATTTGTGGACATGATTCATCACCTAATTTATTTGTATGGAATTATTCATTCAGCTGTGGTTACATTAAGGGAGGGGAGGGCCATGGGTGCTGCCGGAGCACGTGGGCCAGAGCAGGTGGGGGCTACAGCAGTGGGGGAGGAGAAGGGGAGGGTCAGGGTCCCCCAAATGTGGGGGCCAGGGCAGGGGGGGCAGCAGCAGGTGAGGGGCAGGGGAAAAGATGGGGCAGGGATGCCCCCAAACACAGGGGGCAGAGCCAGGGGCGGCAGCAGCAGGGGCAGGGGACTCACGGCAGCGGAAGGGGGAAGAGGCAGCCAGCCAAGGGAAGGGAAAGGGGCCCAGCTGGTGCTGGCCCTGGAAGCAGCTGCAGGGGAAGGGTGGAGATAGTAGCTGGGGGGTGGTGGTGGTGGAAGAGGTGGAAAGGGCCACACACTCACCCCCTCCCTCCCAGCTGGGAGGGAGGCTCCCCAGCAAAGCCCTGAAGCAGCAGCAGGAGCAGCAGCAGGGTCCCCCAAAAAAGAAAAGCAGCTGCAGAAAAAAGGGGGGAGCTAGGGCCAGA
>ML677142.1:1710-11777 GCA_007922155.1 Mesoclemmys tuberculata | reverse complement strand
GGACTTGACTCACTGAAGTCTCTTCCAGCCCTATATTTCTGAGTCAGTGAACATAGGAGTCTCATCCTATTAGATTTAGGTATTTAGAAAAAACAAACAAACCCTAGAGCCAAGGATGAGCACTATCTGCCCTTCTCACTTCCTACCCCATCATCAGAGTGCATCAGATGTCTTATTTTGGTACAGTCAAAGGTCTGTAAAGAGCCTAGCAGGCAGTGATGTTTTAGTATGTTGGACTGCTACCTTTGTATCTTAGATCCATTCTGTCCAGAAGAGTTAATGCTCACATCAGCTACAGTGTGATGACTAAAGCGAAGACAAGGCACATTTTCCTCGTTGAACGCAGGAATGTGGTAACTGACAATGTGCCTCAGATAAATGGTCCAGCTAGTCCAGTACCCATGTCTGATGATGGGTAGCACAAGCAGCTTCAGACAAAAGAACCCTGCAGTGGGTAGTTATACAATAACTTGCCCCCAGAGAAAGTTTAGTCTTATACTCTCACTAGAGAAGTTCATGCCCAAAGGTTGAGGGTTTAATATTTCTTCCATAGCTTGTGTTTATTTTTTAACATTTACTATTATAATTCAAAATAGTCTGTTATCCAAGTAAACGTCTCACCCTTTTTGGAATCCTGATAAGCTAATGGCCTCAGCAATATCTTGAGGCAGCAATGATATCTCCTGCATTGTATGAAAAGCTATGTATGAGTTTTGAATGGTCTGCCTTTGAATCTCATTAAAATGTCCTTTTGATCAAAGGGGACTAGACGTTCCAAATCTACCTAGAAACCCAACTCCTCTTCAGTTCTAGCATGAATTCCTCCCAAGTTTCCCCTACTGCTGCACCTACCCTAGGAATCTTGTTCAGATTTTAAAAAGGTGGCTGCAAAGGAAGAATTGGTTGAATCCTCTGATGAATAAAAAGGAGAAAAAAAATGCTAAATGTGGTGCAGGGAGGTGAAGGAGCAGGAGAGAAGAGAAAATATAGTGGTCTGTTTTTGCTGGATTCCTCGGAGAATGCCAATGGGAGATCAGACCTCAATTGAAGATATATGAATCCTTCAGAGAGCTTTTCTCCCAAAGCATTGAGCTAAATAACTGGATAATAGTGTTTGATGATCAGACCAAAATTACCACCCCTCCAATTGCATGTTTCAGTCACTGAGGACTGAAGAACTAGGTGGATCATGGCATTCTAAAAGTCCAGAAGACAAAGCTTGATATACTCCTGACATAAAAGTCAAACAGAAAGCTTTACTAGAGACTGTTCAAGCTCTCCTTATACCTCATAACCCAGCAAAAACCCCAAGTATTTTTCCCTTTTATGTCACCTTTAAGATCCAGATTTCAGAACGGTGTGCTATATTTTGTCCTTTCCAGGAATGTCAAATGTGAAGAGCACAAGTTTGCACTATTGAAGCGGTTTGAAGTTCTTGTGCTTACTTACCTTCCTTTAGTCGGTCTCCCTCGGCCTTGGTTTTCTTTTGCCTTTCCGAGCCAGCGATATCTACAAGCTGTAGCATGGAGCGAAATATATTGTTCCTGCAGCAGACAGAAAAGTTACAGTCCTTATCCACCATATGGTTAGACTGGGAGCAGCAGGTGGGTTGAAAGGAAATTCACGTCAGAGCTGATCCAATGGGTTTAAGAGTGCATTTCACAACCAGTAATGGTTAAAAAGATTACCTTTTGATACATAAGTATGAAATGCCAGACTGACAAGAGACAGGGTTGAATTAGAACTGTTAACTAAGGGGTTCTTTCTTACTTGTCACTTTTCTTTCTCTGTTCCATTGAAATGTTAAAAATTGCATGGGACCGTTGCAACTGAGATTTCGTAGCTGTGGAGGCCACCGTTCTGCAATGGTTGCCTTGCTCCAAACAAAGGATAGTGTCTTGGGCAGAGACCACATTCCATTCTGTTAATCCTACAATCTGCACCAAAAATGAAGAATCTCATTTAATTTTCTGCTCCTGCCTCCCAATATTCAGAATTCAGTTACTACATCACAGATATGTTGTCTCACACCAAGTCCCTACTTATATGCCAGTGTGACCACACCTAGCAAAGCAAAGCAATCAAAGAGAAATACTCATTTGCACTCTGCTGTCGTCTAACAGACTTTCTATAAACAGATGAATGCTCAGCAAGGGTTCCAAACTTGGGCCAACTAAGAACTGTATTAACACCTTAATTACAGGAGCTGCAAGAACGTGTTAGTTACCTAATATTTACTCAAACCCTTATTTTATTCAATCAGTGCACTAAGAGGTTTAGCTAGCTAGATCTGAAATCTAGATCCTATTGACATTACCATAGAGCAAGTTTGAGAATCACCAGACACTTCATTTAGAAAAAAAGGAGTCAGCATTCTTTTGTATCAGAGACTAGAGCGACGCATGGGAGGGTCAAGCTGCAAGATCATGAACTGTGAAAGCTGGGCGAGTCTGGATCTGACTAAAACATTTGATTCTGATCTGTGTCCATCTCTGTGGGAACAACACACCTTTATGCCTCCTTTGGGGTCCCCCCAAATGCTGATTTTTGAAGATCTTTCTCGAGATGGGGACAGCAGGTCTAGAATTTGCCCATTGTAGATCTGAAGGTATTAGAACAGAAACTCAGAACAAGTGGTCCAGGCAGAAGTGGGCATGCAGCATGAGGAACAATACAGGGTTAGGCTGACACTATGCTAACTTTGCAACAGATTACACACATCCTATTCACTAAGATGTGCAGACTTAATTTGGCCCCACTTCTGTGACTTGGAGTTATGTTATCATTAGAGTTTATTTCCACTAATTTGCCCCCTCTCCATCCCCCATGGTCTCCTTGATGACAGGAGTTCCACAAACCTGAGCACCCCAACTCCCAAAAGAGAAGAGTTTGGTCCTAGAGATGCTCCTTGCCCATCTGGGGCAGATCTCTCTCAGATGAGATCCATTATAGATGGAGACAGAACATTCTAGGAGCTGTGTTCCTCTTAGCATGCATATAAGGTTAGCCTTAGCAACCAGATGAGGAAAGGATGCAGTCCCATCTGCTACATCGGCTTTCATTCATGGAAAGTTATAGGTCCCTTTCGAAAGTCCTTTAGATTTCTCTTGATATCAACTCTCCTGGCTTAGCTGCTACAACCCTACTTACTGGAGTGTGACAAGAGAAAAAAAAGAGAACAAGACTGCTTAAACAACCACAAGGAGGCGGCTTTATGACTGGGAGCCTACTGAAATTTGGTTCCAGTCTCAATCAAACCTCCAATATAATGAATGACTTGAGCCTTGGATTTCAATAAGCCCAGCTGCCTGAAGAATTTGACCTATTTAAGCCTCACTTTATTACAAAGCTTGCTTTTCATTCCAGATATTTTGAAACTGTAAATAGCTTTTACCTCCAAATAAGAGGCTTTCAGAGTGCATTCGCATTCTAGTCTCTGTTCTTTTTCCTGAAAGAGCATTTTGATGACGCGAGGAATGACCCCAATGGTAGGTTCATGCTCTTGGTCAGCCGTGTAAGTCCCTCCCATGGAATACATTTTTCCAGAGCCCTTCTGTCCATAGGAGAAGACGGTAGCATTATACCCTGAAGAAGTAGAGAGTGCCTGGAATCAGGAGGGGATGGGATCATCTGAGAAGAGACCTTGTCAGATTGGAGTATCCTCATATGCCTTTGTGAGACACCAGAAGGCACCGGACCCCATGCCTCCTGGTAAGTGTGGGGAAGGGGCCCCGGCCACCTGGGATGGTGCTAGAGGCGGTGGTCAGGGCAGGTGTCTTGGCAGTGGCAGGTGGGGGGCCCGCGGCCACCTGGGCGTACGCTCTGGGGGTGCCGCCCCCAGAGCTGGTGGAAGGGACAGCAGGGGGGGGAGAGATAGAGGGAGAGGAGAAGGGGCCCCAGCCACGGGAGGTGTCACCTTTTGGGCAGGGCCTTTGCCCTTCTTTTTACCCCCCTGATTTCTCCTCCCGACCGAGGGAGCACCCCCCAGATTGGGGGGGCAGGAGCCGTGGCGGCAGCAAAGTCCCTGGCGTCCCCACCAGAGTCGTCCTCCGCCCTCACCTGGGGAATGACTCCCGGCGGCTCAGCGGGGGCAGCAGGACCGGTTGTTGAGGGCAGGGACGGGGCTTCGGGGAGGGAGGGAGGGGCAGGAGTGTCTATGGGGGGGGTCCCAGTCCCAGGCACACCCGCCATCCTGGGAAGGAGTGGCAATGGTTCGATTGGGGGGGGCAGGTAAAGGAAAGGAAGGGAGAGTACGGGGGGAGGGAAGTGGAAGGGGGGATGGGACAGGGTAGGAAGGGAAGGGGGGGTGACCGCTTTTCCCCGCTAGGCTGGAAGCAGGGGAGGAGGGCACCAGCAGAGGGGAAAAGACGGGGGGCCAAGCCAGGCAGGGGCGCAGGGGATAATGCACTCACCAGCCCACGTGGAATGTCGGTGGCTCCTCCGGCTGCAGGGGGGGGAGGGGGGCCGGCAGGGGGGCTGGGGTGTCAAATGAACTCAGGGGGGGCAGTGTGTGAAGGGGGGGTCAACAAAACTAGGGGGAGTCAATTAAGGGGGGCGAGGGCTGTTGGTGCTGCCGGAGCATGTGGGCCGGAGCATGTGGGCCGGAGCGGGGGGGGGGACCTACAGCAGTGGGGGAGGGTCAGGGTCCCCCAAATGTGGGGGCCAGGGCAGGGGGGTAGCAGCAGGTGAGGGGCAGGGGAAAAGATGGGGAAGGGGTGCCCCCAAACACAGGGTGCAGAACAAGGTGCAGCAGCAGGGGAAGGGGGCTCACAGCAGCAGAAAGGGGAAGAGGCAGCCAGCCAAAGTAAAAGGAAAGGGAAGGGGCCCAGCTGGTGCTGGCCCTAGAAGCAGCTGCAGGGGGAGGGTAGAGAAAGTAGCTGGGGGGGAGGGTGGAAAAGATGGGAGGCCACACACTCACCCCTCCCTCCTAGCTGGGAGGGAGGCTCCCCAGCAAAGCCCTGAAGCAGGGGAAGCAGCAGTAGCAGGGTCCCCCAAAAAAGAAAAGCAGCTGCAGAAAAAGAGGGGGGCTAGGACCAGACCAGCGGGCTAAGCAAGGAGGCTCGATGGTTGGGATCTTAGCCCCAGGCTCAGCAAAGCCCTATTCCCTGGGTAATTCAGCTGGGGCTGATTAAGCAATTAGGCCACCTGGGGCTGCTTAACTAGTTAGACCACCTGGGGCAGTTTAGGCAATTAGGACACCTGGGGCCAATTAAGGAGCCCCGCCCCAAACACTTAAAAGCCTGCAGGGGTAGGCAGGCAGTGTGCAGTTTGAAAGCCTGCAGCTTGGAGTTAGCAGTTTGGAGCTGGCAGGCTGCAGGAGTTTCCTCGGTTGCTGCCACAGCCCTGGAAGCAGAGGACCTAGCTGGGGAATCAGGGAGCAGACCACGGACTGACTCAAGGGAAGGTAGCAGAACTTGGAGCAGAGTGGGCCCCGTCTTCCCCTACCCCTCCAACTCACCTTCCCCCAGCTGCACCACGGGCCAGGCCGGAAGAGCGCAGGACCCATGAGGGCAGAGAACATCTACCTGTCCACCCCCCCCCCTTACCCTGTTACAAAGGATGTTGATAAATTAGAGAGGGTTCAGAGGAAAGCCATGAGAATGATTAAAGGATTAGAAAATGCACCATATAGTGATAGACTCCAGGAGCTCAATCTATTTAATTTTAACAAAGAGACGGTTAAAGAATGACTTATGTATGTATTCTGTTATGTTGTGGCTGGTTGTATAGTAGTGAGGGGACTAGGGTAAGTGACTCGGCAGTATGCTGTTATGTTCACCTTGCCATAAATAGTCTTGCAGGGGGACAGTATTACCTTTTACTGGTTTTGTTGTGGTGTTAGAGGATAGAGATTATTTTGTTAAACTGAGACTTTCCCATATTTTTACTGGATTAGTATGGGAAACTATGTATGTTCCATGTCCTGTTTAGTTCTGGAAGGTGATGTGGTCCAGATCTGGACAGGTCTGGTGATCTAGGCGATAGCGTGGTATTGATGTGTCAGGTATTCAGCCACCATTAGCAGTGGTTGTTAAAAGGGATTTGTCTATCAAATTTCTAGATTAAAGTTTTCTAACTTGGTTCAATTTCTTTTTTGTATGCTTGGCACCAGAGAGTAAATGGAATCCACTTAGCCTGCAGTGTGTGGTACAGTATTGTTAATCTTTGCACATCCAAAGATGAGGAAGAAGACATGCAACACTCAGAAGCAAGACACAGTGACATGAGATTTGAGACTGGTGTGCCCGGCAGGTAATCTATAGGTAACAAATGTCTGTAGACAGCAACAGTTTTGTTGTTCTGGCACCATTTATCTCAATGGCTTGTATTTGTCTAAGTTAAAAAGCCTGTTGACATAGCTGAAAAGTGCAGCATGCACAAGAAGTCAGGTCCTCTACTAGCCAACTTTCCAAAAGGAGCTGTGTTTTCATGCTTAACTACGCTAACAGTTTTATTTGCACATAATAAACCAGTTTGGGGGAGACTTTTTAAAAACAAACAAACAACGACAGATGAAAGCAGACTCCTCTGTACAGTAAAATACTTTGACAGTGGTAGTGTGTAATAATTCCAGGTGCAACATGTGAGTACTCCTTATTCCTGGAAGTACCCCTATTTGCAGTCTGTTGGGCCACTTGCCTGAGTAAAGATTGAGCCCTTAAAACTGTTCTTTACACACACGCTTATTTGTACAGCCCTTGTTCAAACCCTTGAATCACCTGGTAATTTGAGTTCTGATTAGATTGGAAGGTGGGGTGGGGAAAATGAAATTGTCTTGTAATTTGTATTATGTATGCACACAGCAAACCAAGCAGTCAAGTTACAAAAGGGCACAGGAGAAATAAAAAGCTGTCCAGAATAGAGGATCATGTACCATGGCACTCTAGATGACAGTTCTATTCCCTTCAAGTCAAAATTAACCCTCCAGACATAAAAATGCTTAAGAGAAAGCTTGGTGTTTGTTTTTCGCTTCTCACTTTTTGTGCTGTTTGGCTGGTGTGTGGAGTATATAAACTAATGTCTGCTCAGTGCCATTGGTTACAGAGAAATAGCAGGGCTAATTGGAGGAAAGCTAATCAATTGCTGGGTTTTGGACCAGATCCACAGCTGGGTTAACAGATTAACAGCTGGGTTAGGGTTCCTATGGATAGGTGTCTCTTCCCTAGGGTTAGGGTTCCTGTGGGTAGGAGACTAGGAGCCAGGGTTAGGATTCCTATGGGTAGGGGACTCGAAGCTAGGGTTAGGGTTCCCACAGGTAGGGGTCCCTGACCTAGGGTTAGGGTTGTTATTGGTAGGAGGCTAGGAGCTAGGGTTAGGGTTCCTATGGGTTGTGGACTTGGAGCTAGGGTAGGGTTCCTGTGGGTAGGGGTCTTGTAGGTAGTGTTTGGATTACTATGGATAGGGGTCTCCCCCCTTGGGTTAGAGTTCCTATGGGTAGGGGTCCCTGCCCTAGGGTTCTGGTTCTTATGGGTAGGAGGCTTGGAGGTAGGGTTTGGGTTCCTATGGTTAAGGGACTTGGAGCTCGGGATAGGGTTCCTATTTTTAGGGGACTTGGAGCTAGGGTTAGGATTGCTATGGGTAGTTGACTTGGAGCTAGGGTTAGGTTTCCTATAGTTAGTGGACTTGGAGCTATTGTTAGGGTTCCTATGGGTATGGGTCTCCATCCTAGGGTTAGTGTTCCTATGGGTTGGGGACTTAGGGCTAGGGTTAGGGTTTCTGTGGGTAGGGTATTTTGGGCTAGGGTTGTGGTTTTTATGCCTAGGGGTATGTCATTTTTGGAGAGCTTCATTTCAGAATTGTCTGCGCATCTTCATTGCATGGGGGGGTTTGGGTTGATCATGAGTAGCTGTGTGGTAGCACCACGTTTTCCCCGTCTAATTTTTTTATCTGACTTGCCTGCTCCTTTGACCAGGGCAGGACCTTCTTTGGGTCTGTGTTAGAGGTCCAAAGGGAGGCAGAAGCTGCTGCTGTGAAGGGTGCAGGCTGCATGGAAGAATGGACTGAGATAAAAACATGGCAGTAGGAATATCCGATAACCTGCATTGATGTTGGTCATGCTCTGCTTAACTTGTGGGGTTTCTGTGGATATGGAAACACTTTGGATTTGCTCTGCACAAGACGTCTTCCTCTTATTCTTCTTTCTATGGTGTTCTTCTTCAGTGAGACTCCTATCAATGTAATTCCATGTAAAAGTCCCTTTTGGGCATCCAGTACATTGCCTTTGCCAATGCAGGGGTGGGCCTCTTAATATTTCCCTATTCAGTAATAACACTTTGTCACCATTCTCCCATAGCAGATTTGGGAGGAGAGAGGGTTACTTCCAATATAGCAAAGCGCTATAGTTTTAATTTGAGAGAGAGAACAAATGAGATCTGACATTTATGTTAAGAAATTCTATGGACACCTGTATGTGTTACAGAATGCCGTGTTCCTGCCTGATAACATATGGTGTATGTCAGTTGAGTTTATTCCTATTTACTGTGCCTCTCTAGATACTAGTAAACAAATTGCACGCTCTTGCCCTTATCTCAAATATCTGTGGTGAATAACTGCAGGGTTTTCCTATTTCAGTCCTGTGTCCACAGCAACTGAGCTGTGGTAATATGCAGGGTAAACATCAAGGACGTGCGTTGGCTAAAATCATAAAGGCAATGCTTTCGCTTAGCTTCTAGCGCATACAGCTGGTATGCAAATAGTTATAGGCTCCATGTACTTCTGCATGGCTGGTCTGAATAGCTTAGTAACATTGAAATCAGCTACCTACGCAGCAGGTGGATATTTCTCACAATTTAAAACAAATCAAAAAACTTTTCCCACAGTAAATGCTTCAGGTAGCTTTTTTTAATACATCTTTTCCAGAAAGAGGGTGTTGGCAGTTTGTTTTTGTTTTTTTGGTGGACTTTAACTTCCTTTTATCCTCCTATACCATAATGAAAAATTTTACTAAAATCTAATCTCCAGAGAGTAAATGGCACTTTAACGAGTAGATGTTTTGTTTGTAGTTTATTAGGTTGCTGAGTAAATGCGAATCATTGCTGGAGAGATTGGGCCAAAAGTATTTGAGACAAACTTCATGTTTTGTTAAAAAGTAAATGAAAGTTTTGACGAAATGAATATTAACAAAAATATTTCATGGTACATTTTATTTGAACTTAAACATGACCTGGAAATGTTGGTTAAACCCATCAATGTGATAGCACAAGAGAACCATTAGGAGAAACTAACTGAAAACAAACATGGAACTGCTTTGTGCAGTTTCGTACCAAGTTGCATAAAATGCATATTTAATCAGCAGGAGTTGTAAAAACTTTTTTAAAAAATATTTGTTTTAATCCTCTAAAGTGGTACTGGTAATACAGGTAAGAAAAATATTATTCTGGTCAGATAAAAACAGCATTGGCAACCCCAACTAGACATAAATCTTGAGTCAGATGCCACTGGAATTGAGATTGATTTAAAAGTAATGGCATTTTAAACAATACCTTTTTGAGTTCATTTTATGGCTATTTGAACCTTTTAGGTTTAATTTTTTTCCAGATTTTTCTCTACCCATGAGAGCTAGAAATCTCTCTTCCTTGCTTTTAAATGGAAGCTGAGTTGCTCCCACCATCCCCTGACTCCATGAGCTGGAGCTTTGAGAAATGTCACACATCACACAACTCCTGATTGGATTGCAGGAGTTGGCAGCACTGATTTCTCTTGTTACATGTGGTTCTGTGAGCTGCCTGTTTTCAGTAGGAAGCACTTCAAAGGACCAGACCAGAAATCACCATGTTCATGGATAGAGGTTTTTTGTTTTTGTGGTGTTTTTTTTCCAGGTATGCAGCGCAGGCGATTCTGTGCTGTAGGTATAACACCCACCAAGCATCTTTTTCATCATTACCTGTGGACAACCTTTAATTTCCCTTACTGCTTCTTCATAGTGACCTTCTGTCTGAGAGAACCTGGAGGTAACTCCCCCGACAGGTTCTCATCAGGAACTTCCTTGCCTTCAAATTGGTTAGAGCAGTGCGGCACACTGTAACAGCAACTCATGATTTGCTCCCCCTCTCCACCTCCTGCTCCCA
>VOCS01057874.1:0-11158 GCA_007922155.1 Mesoclemmys tuberculata | reverse complement strand
TCCCCCCCCCCCCGCAGGTGGGCCCTGCCTGTAAACACGAGGGGTCACACACACTGTGGGGTGGGTCTGGGGGGCAGGGATGTGGACATGGGTCTCCCTCCCCCCCGCATATCCTCCGCAGGGGCACTGCAGTGTGTCACTGAGGGGGGCGGGGGGCAGGGCCAGGTCACAGTCTAGAGTCCTGGCTGTGGGCTGAGCCATTGCTGCCCTGCACGGGGAGAGCGACATCCTGGCTCCGGGGCTTCTCGGGGTTCAGCAGCTGCACCTCCAGGTGGGACGCAGGAGCCGGGGCGTAGCGCCCAGCCCGGTGCTCGGCCAGCGCCGGGCCCCAGTCCTGGCTGGGCTTGGTGGCGTTTTTCAAGCGCTGGGGAGAAGAACGGGCGTTAGCGCTGTCAAGGGGCACTGCAGCCACCCCCACCCCCCGCCCCGGCTCCAAAGGGCTCAGGCTGGCTACCTCCACCACCTGCCCACAGTGACCCCCCCGGGGGGGCACAGCCAGCGGGGACCCCCTGCCACACCCCAGAACTGGCGTCTTCAAGCCGACCCCCCAGATCCCACTGCCAGGGATCGAACCCAGGCGTCCTGGCTCCCCAGCCCCCGCCCATGCTGGGCCTGTCAGCCCTGGGCGCAGGGAACCAGCTGCCTGGACATGAACCAACCCCAGAGCAGCACACGGGCCCAGCCTGTCTCCGCCATGTGGTGCTCGGGGCAGCGCAGCGGGGCATGGGGGTGGGGGGGCGCAGGGCAGGCTGGGGGGCGCAGCCCCGCTCCCACCTGGAGCAGCGTGTCCCCTTCAGCGTGGTACAGCCGGTAGGTGGCGTAGGCCGGGATGCAGAGCACGGAGGACAGCGCCATGAGGAAGCCGATGCTGATGGCCCAGGTGGGGTAGATGTAGGCGTTGTAGGAGATGGGCCGGTACTGGATCACCGTGAACACCAGGATAAACTGGGGGGCACAGCAGGGGGCATGCAGGGCTCAGCCGGGATCCTCATGCCTGCCCCTAGCCCCTGCCCTGGGGCACTGAGCAGATGCCTGTGCCCCCCAGACCAACCCCACATCCCTGGCACCTCCCCCGCCCTCTGCTAGCCTCCAGCCCCTGCCAGCCCAGCACCGCTCCTGTGTGCGGCCCCGCCCCGTGACACAGGCGTGCCCAGGTGTGCCCAGGCGGGTGTGGCACACATACACCTGGCCAGCACCCCACGGGCGGGGTGGGGCAGGCAATGCTGGACGTGCAGCGCCAGCTGAGCAGCATGGTTGTGGCCAGAGGTTTGTAGGGAAACATGCTGAGGCACATGACCCAGAGTCAGACGTGGGGCTGGAAGGGAGCCCCATGGCTCACCCAGTCCAGCCCCCTGCGCTGATGCGGGCCTGGTTAGCCAGCCCATCCCTGGCACACGTGTCTGACCTGCTCTCCAAAACTTCCCGCGCTCATGATCCCGCCAGCTCCCCAGGTGTCTACACCAGGGCCGGAGCACCCAGCTAGGCAGGGTACGGAGGGCCACAGCTCGCCTGCGGCTGGCTGGGTCTCCCAGCAAACAAGCACTGGCTTTCCTCCCAGCCCAGCCTGGCTGTGTTTCCAGCCAGGCCCGAGCCCAGAGATGCTCTGCTGAGCTTGGCTCATGCCAGGAGACGCGGGCTGGGACGGCAGGCGAGAAGAGGAACGGGCCCAAGCTGGCCTCCAGTCTGGGCAGGCATCTCAGGAACAGGGCTGCCAGGGACTTCCCGTCGGCTCAGCTGCGTCTCCACTGGGGCTGAGGCCCACTGAAGGGTCCCACAGGGTGCAAGGGCCGTGCCAGCCCGCAGGTCGCTGGCGCTGCCAGGGGAGCCTGGGCTCTGGTCCGGCTCTGCGTGCGTCAAGCGCCAAATCCAGCACAGGCAGCCCTTTCCCCTGTGCCAGCCAGGCTGCCCCCCCGGAAAACACCGGAGCCAGCTGGGCTGCGAGGCGGCAGCGTGGCTCCAGGCGGGCAGTGGGTGGGTGCCTGCTGCAGGTGTCCAGAAAATCAGGGACTGGACCCTGATGTGTGCCCCGGTGGGGGGGGCAAAGACCAGCACCGGTGCTGCCACCAGAGAGGGGTGGGTGTCCCCTGGTGGGCACAGACGGGGGGCAGCAGGTGGCAGGAGTTCCCTTGCACGCCTTGAGTAACCCCGCAAGCATCAAACCCCCCAAAGCCCAGCAGCCCTGCCAGCCCCAGGTCCTTGCCACCACCTGGCCCCTCCTGGTAGCTGCCATGTTCCCCCCAAAACCAGCCCCATCTTCCTGAGCCATGCGCTCTGCCCCCCTCAACCCCCAGGCAGGTCTCACCCCGAGGCAGGATGCTCTGTTTGACACTTCACTCTCAGAGGGACCTCTGCACGTCCGTCCGTGTGATCTGCCACGCATCACACTCGGCCCCCAGGCTGGCAACACCCTGCCCCCACCCCTCACAGGCTGGCCTCCACCCCCCAGGCACAGCCCAGGGCTGCACTTACGAAGATGATGGCGGGTGAGAAGAACCTCCAGCAGATCTGGAAGAAGAGCGGGGGCGGGAAGCCCAGCATCATCTCGATGTCCTTGAAGTAGTTCTGGTGCCCTGGTGGGAGCAGGGACAGGGACACTCACGGGGGCCCAGAGCACCCAGGAGGGGCAGATGCCCCCCAGTCTCACACTCCGCTGGGAAACCTGGAGCTGGGCCTGGCTGTTCCCAGCCCCAGCACCTCTCACACCGACCGCGCCCCCTGTCCATTGCCAGCGCCCTTCACCCACGGACCAACACAGCGAGGCTGGGACCAGAACCCAGGAGCTCTGGCTCCAGCACCCCACTCTAGGCACTAGGCACCACTGCCCTCCCCAGTCGGGGATGGAACCCCAGCGTCCGGGCTCTGCCCCGCACAGTCCTGAGCACTGCTCATCAGGCGTGCGGCCCAGTCAATCAGATCGCAGCCTGGCCCCGCTGGCTCCGTGACCTACCGTAGATGTACATGATGGAGACGCACATGATGCAGGAGATGACGACCAGGGAGAAGCTGGCGGCGTAATTGTCCATCAGCAAGAGCCAGTAGATCCCGGCCTGGGGAGAGCTCGGAGTGGGACCCACCGCCTGGAACACGCTGCCACTTGGCACCCAGCACCCCCCGACACGGCACCCCGGCCCAGCACCCGGCACCCCCACCCACCTGGCACGGGCACCCCCGCCTGGCACCCGGCCCCACACCCCACCTGGCACGGGCACCCCCGCCCAACACCCAGTCCAGCCCAGCACATGCACCCCACCCAGCAGGGGCACCCGGCATGGGGAATCACCCTCCTGGCCTGGCCTGGCGCTCACCACCAGCACAGCCAGGAGGGATGAGAAGGAGGGAGCTGTGCCGAGGCCCTAGGGCAGGTATCACCCAGGGCAGAGAAACGGTCCCCATGCTGGGGTCCATGGGGTGGGGCAGGGTAGGAGCAGTGGGGCTGGCCCTGGGCCCTAGGGAGTGGCTGGGGGTCGGGGCCCCAGCAGGGCGCCGGAGGCAGAGCACACGGGGGTTGGCTCCCACGGCGGGCAGCCCCTGCCGTACCTGGGTGGTGAGTGGAATGCCCAGCAGGAAGCCGACCACGGCCACGCCCAGCGTCACGAACATCTTCCTGCGGATGATCCAGTCTTTGCCCACCTCGTCCACGATGGCCGTGACCAGGGTCTCCAGCAGGCAGAACTGGGCAGGGGGCCAGAGACTCAGCGGGGCATGGCCTGGCACACTGCCCCCAGCGTCTCCCGTGGCCCCCCTCTCCCAGGGGAATGGGGCACCCGCCCTTTGCCCTCTAGGGGCGTTGGCCCTGATCCAGCCCCAGGGGGTGGCCTGGCTGGGGGTCAAAGAGCCCTGCCCACTTGCACCTGGGGGGCAGCTGCTCTGGGAGGGGTCTGACTGAACCCCATGTCCCAGCTCAGCTCAGCTCAGCAGCCCCGTGGGGCACTGGCCTTGCACTAGGGAAACTGAGGCGGGGGGAAGTTGCGGCCCTGGCACCAACGTGATTCCTCAGCCCTGTGCTCCCGGAGTCTCATCACCCCCGCCCACCCCATTCTGCCCTCCACATCGCCCTCCCTCGCCCCCTCTGCCCTCCGTCCCCCCACAACTCCTCCCCTCACCCCCCTCTTCCCTCCTTGTCCCCTTCCCTCGCCCCCTCTGCACTCCCTACTCCCCTGGGGCCCCACCCCTCTCTGCCCTCCCCTCGCCCCTGTGCCCACGCCCTGGTACCTGAGTGCCCAGGCCCAGCAGGATGAGCATGAAGAAGAAGAGGACGGACCAGAGGGGCGAGATGGGCAGCAGCGTCAGGGCCTCGGGGTAGGCCACGAAGGCCAGGCCAGGCCCGTGGTCAGCCACCTGGGACACGTCTACCCCCAGGTGCTGGGCCATGAAGCCCAGGATGGAGAAGATGGCGAAGCCGGCGTAGACGCTGGTGGCGCAGTTGGTGATGCTGATGATGATGCTGTCCCTGTGGGGCAGGCGGGTCAGTGCCGGGGGCTGGGCGCACCAGAGCAGGCAGGGGAGGGGGCTCGGAGCAGCGAGTAAGGGGGCGTGGCCGGGGGGGCAGGGTTGGGAGTCGGGGGAGGACATGGCCCAGTGGGAGGGGGAGGGGTATAGTCAGGTATGAAGTTGGGGGCGTGGCCCAGCAGAAGGTGTGGCCTGGGGCGTGGTCCGGCAAGGGGTGTGGCCTGGGGCGTGGTCCGGCAGGAGGTGTGGCCTGGGGGTGTGGTCCAGCAGGGGGTGTGGTCCAGCAGGGGGTGTGGCCTGGGGGCGTGGTCCGGCAGGGGTGTGGCCTGAGGTGTGCCCGGCCCGCGTGGCTCTCACCTGTAGCAGTTGTTGTGGAACTTGTTGTAGGAGGCCATGGTGATGAGCCCCCCCCAGGCGCAGCCCAGCGAGTAGAAGATCTGGGAGGCAGCATCTCCCCAGACCTGGCAGGCACAGGGATGTTATCACTGGCAGACTGGGCACCAGGGCCCCCCGCCCCACCCCCCGCCATGCCATGGGGCAGGAGCCCAGCCCACGGGCACCCTCACTTCACACAGCCAGTGCCAGCAGCTGGAGATGGGCCAGGGCTGGGGCGGCAGGGGGCTGTGGGTCGGGAGTGGGGGCACCGGCAGACTTGGGGGGCAGAGCGGGGGTCAGGCCCATGTGGGCCTCCATGCTGCCTTCTCCAGACTCCTGTGTGGCCAAGGGTCTCTCCCATCCCCTCCCCTCTGTGCCCATGGGGCTGGGCATGACGGTCTGGTCTCCAATCAGGGCCGTAGTGGGGGCCGGGGCCCGGGCAGGAGCTGGAACTGATGCTGTGCTGGTGCTGGGAGGGCAGAGCCCAGGTCCCTCCTGCACAGTCCCGCCCCTCGGCTCAGACCCACCTTGGCATCCAGGATCTTGTCCCACTGGGGCGTCAGGTAGTAAGCGATGCCGGTGATGGCGCCCTCCAGGGTGATCCCCCGCACGAAGAGAATGGTGAGCACCACGTAGGGGAAGGTGGCTGTGAAGTACACCACCTGCATGGATGGGTGGACAGACGGTGCAGCTCAGCCGCGTTCCCCCCGCCCCACCCCACCCCGTCCAGCCCAGCCGGGGGGCAAGAGAGGGCACAGCAGGCACCTGGCCCCCCAGGGGCTCAGCCCAGCCCTGGAAAGGGAGGGGCTGGGGTCGCCATGTGAACCCACCACGGGTGGTGCCCGGGAACGCGGCTTATGGAGCCCGGGGGCGGGGAATCTGGGGTGGGGCGCTGGGGGGCTGAGCTGTGGGTGACGCAGCCTGGGAGTCTCTGGGACAGTGCTCAGAGGGACCATCCCCTCAGCAGTGCTACCCGCTGGGCATCAGGGATCCGTTTGCTCCCAGGGACGGGGCAATGTGGCAGGGCGCTCGAGACAGGGCTGCTGGGGCCCCACGGCCAGCGCTGACCTCATGCCTGGGGGTGGGGCCTGGCACTGTCGAAGCCACAGAGTGGGCACAGGGCGCTTCGCCATCCCCTCTCCATGCTGGGCCAGTGCGCCCAGGGCCTGGCCAGCGAGTGACATGCCCGTCCCTTCGGACATGGCTGCCAGGTCACTACAGCCACTGGCCAGGCTGCAGGAGTGTCAGGGACACGCTGGGCAGAGCTGTGGGGCGGAGCAGGAGGGCCGGTGCCCAGGGGTGGGGCCACAGGCCTGCCCCAGGGGAAGAGCAGGGCTCCCCCGCAGTGCCGCTTAAACGATGGGGCATGGCACAGAGCCTGGGGGGTCATGAGCAGACACAAGGGACCAGGGATGCCATAGATGGGCAGGGGAGGGGCCAGGCACAGAAAGGGGAGGAGCTATGGGGAAGGGAGGGGCCAGGCACAGAAAGGGGAGGAGCTATGGGGACGGACAGGGAGGAGCTATGATGAGGGAAGGAGCCAGGCACAGGGACGGGAGACGCTATGGGGAGGGGAGGGCAGGACAGACTCTACTTGCTTTTCCTGAGGACTTGACGCCCTTGCTGAGGCAGAGGAAGACGACGAGCCAGGAAATGCCCAGGCACCCCAGCAGGGGCAGCCGCACCTCGCCCAGGTCCCCGATGTCGTCCGAGATCTTCAGCACGTACCGCCTGCCCCATGGGGACAGAGCCAGTGAGATGCTGGCTGCACCCGCCTGCCCCAGGGAGCCCTCTCCCAGCTCTGGGGACCCCAACCTCCTGAGACCCCAACTTCTTGCCCCCTCCTGGCTCCAGGGACCCCAGCCTCCCGTGTCCCCCCTCTGGGCACAGGAGCCCTCCCCCAGCCATGCAATCCCCTCCTGCCCCCCGCCAACAGGGCCTGGGTTTCCCTGCCCTGTGGTGAGGCCAGGCCGGCACCTCCAGAACTCCTCGCTGGGGCTGGTGCGCCGGAGCGTGTGGTTGAGGAGCTGGCTCAGGTTGCGGGCAGGCATGGTGGAGCTGTTGGTGGCGTCCAGCACCCCGGTGCAGTCGGGCGTGTTCCAGGGGTTGGTGCAGTAGGTCCAGGGCAGCACCCGTGTCATGGAGGAGAAGAAGTAGTAGAAGGCGAGGCAGATCACCACGTTGTAATAGATGCCGATGTACGTGGAGACAACCGTCATCCCATAGCCCACGCCTGGGGGGAGGCACCACGTCAGCGGGGGGTAGGGCCCAGGGGTGTGTGTGTACAGACAAGTGTGCAACAGGAGTGTAGGCAGGGTGAGTGTGCGACAAGAGTGGGGGATTGTACCAGAGCAAGCGTGTGTGCTGGTAAGTGTGCACCAAGTGTCTGTGCAGGTAAGTGTGCACAAGTGTGTGTGCAGAAATGTGTGAACCAAGTGTGCACAGAGATAAGTGTGAACCAAGTGTGTGCACTGGCAAGTGTGCACCAACTGTATGTGCAGGTAAGTGTGCCATGAGTGTGTGCACGTACAGGACCAAGCATGCAAATGTGTGTGTGCATGTGCATATACAAGAGTGCGTTCAAGCGCGTGTGAGTACACAATGAAGCTGTGTGTGCAAAAGTGAGCCTGTTTGTGTACGGCAGTGAAGATGGGAGCATGTGCGCGTGACAAGTCAGGTGTGTTTACAGGAACGTGTGTAAGGGAGTTTGCACGAGTGTGCAACGAGAGCGAACCATGGGGGTGAGTGTACAGGAGCAAGCTCACCAGTGTGTGCGCAGCGCATGGGCATGGCAGTGCCGGGAGGGAGGATGGGGGCGTGGCAAGGGTGTAGGAGAGCAGGGAGGGGTATGAGCGTGCAGGGGAGCATCCTGGGGAGCGTGTGGGAGCAAGCAGGAGTGCGCGCCTCTCACCTTTGAACATGGGGCTGACCCGCCAGACTCCCAGGCAGCCCTGGCTGGCGAATTGGCCGAAGGACAACTCCATGAAGAAGAGGGGGATCCCGCAGAAGACCAGCATGATGAAGTAGGGGAACATGAAGGCTCCTGGGGGGAGAGGCAGAGAGGTGAGAGGGGACCCCAGGCTGGTCAGCGGCAGCCCCTAGAGCTTCGCGGGGATACCGAGTGCACGGCCAGGTGGGACAAGGACTGTCACGCTCCGGCCCCAAGAGCCAGCCCTGCCCCCCGCTGCCCCGGGGCCGGGTGAAAGCACCTCCGGGCAATCCTGGGGGTCTTGGCATGCTGGGCCCAACCTCCTGGGGGCTCCCAGCATGGGAGGAAACCCCCACCAGAGCAGCCCAGAACCCTCAGCACCTGCCCAGCACTGGCAGGCAGCCCCCTCTGGGGGGGATGCAGCAGCTGGTTAACAGCCAGGCCAGCCAGAGGGACAGGGCAGGGAGAATCCCACAGCCAGGGAGACCGGTTGGCCGTGGGGTCAGCACTGATAGCTGGGGAGCACGGCCCCCACTGACTCCCACCCGCCCGCCCCCTGCTGACCCCGCCCATCCCCCACAGCCACGCACCTCCCCCGTTGCGGTAGCAGAGGTAGGGGAAGCGCCAGACGTTGCCCAGCCCCACGGCATAGCCCACACTGGTCAGCACGAACTCGATCTGGTTGCCCCAGTTGCCCCGTTTCACGTTCTCGTCGCGCTTGGTGGCCTCGCCTGGGACGGCGCCATTCTGCAGAGATGGGGTGAAGGCGCCATTAGCTGAGGAGCCTGGCACCCCACAGACTGGTCCAGCTGGACACCCCAGCTTGAAACAGCCCCGGGAGGGCCCTGTGCTGGGCAGCTCCCATCCTGGACCCCAGGGCTGCTCCAACCCCCCTGCCCTGATGCCAGGGAGCCCCCAGTCCCTGCAGGGAGGGGGAGGGGAAGGCAGGTACCCCCCACCAGTGCCCCCCGCCCCATGGATGGGCTTGGCCCTGCCCAGCCGGGCTGCAGGGAAGCAAGAGGCTGTGACTCATACAAAGCAGGGCTGCACGGCGGCCGCACAAAGATGCCTCTGTTCCCACCGCCCCACCCCCGGCCCAGCCGCAGGGGCCCCGCTGGGCATGCAGCCGGGCGGGTTGGGCCCCAGCCCTGCGCCACTCTGCCTGGACTCCTGGGTTCTAACCCCAGCGGGGGGTGGGGGGATGTTAGGGGTTACAGCAGGGGGCACTGGAGGCCAGGACTCCTGGGTTCTAAGCCCGGCTCCAGGCAGGGAGCGGGGGCCACTGGTCAGAGCCGTGGGACGGGAGGGGACGTTTCACTCAGCAAGTGACTCTCGTGCGCACAGCTATCCGTGTCCCAGCTGCCATGGCTCCTGCTCCTCACAGGAAGCGAGCAGGCGAGAAACACCAGCCGCACAGTCAGGGCTTGCTGACGGCCAGGCCCCACTGCCCAGGGCCGAAGTGCGTAGCTTAGCTTTGCTGGCTGCCCCCATTTGCTGGCCCCCGAGGCAATTGCCCCGCTCGCCACCCCCTAATGCTGGCCCTGCACGTGCGGCCCCCATAAACCTGCCCTGTAACCCACAGTCTCCAGGCTGAGATGCGGATCTGCGTGAGGGGATGTACCCCTGGGGGAGACGCCCCAACCGACTGACCAGGCTCAGGAAGGACGGTCAGGGCTCGTCTGATCTGCCTCACCAAACATGAACCTGGCGGGGCGTTCCCATGCCAGCAAAGGAGACATGTTCCCACGGCGCATTAGCCTGTGGAACTCACTGCCACAGGGAGTCAGCGAGATCACAGACTCAGTATCCGAAGGAGGATGAGGTGTGTGTCGGGGCTACGGGATTCCTGCTCCCCCGCGGCTGGGCACTGCTGGCGCTGGGACATGGGGCTGGATGGGCCTTGGGCAGTGTGCCCAGGCTGGGCACTCTGGTGACGGGCTGGGGACACAGGATCAGTGGCCAGGCCTGGCACCACCCACCTCGCTTGATGCACCAGCTCACACCACAGCTCCCTGCTGGTGGGGGCACCTGGGTTCTTGGTCACCCCAGGCACCACCTGAGGGGCCACCGGGGGCGGTCTGGCTGAGCACCCCCCATATGACAAAATCCGGGGCAGGGCTCTCCTGTGGCGAGCGGGCCAGTGGGGGACCTATGACGCCTGGCACCCCCTGCCCAGTGAACACCGCGCAGCGACGGGGCTGTTCTCACTTACACACTGTGCCCAGCTTTGGCCTCCCTGCAGACGCACTGGGCCCTGCCCCATGACACCGAGTGCCCACTGCCAGGGAGTGCCTGGCCCCAGGGCTGGAGCTGGGGGCACCAGGCCGACACAGCCTGGAACCCGCTTGCTCGCTGGGGGCAAGAATAGCGCTTTGTCCCGGCCCGAGGCCCCCCCGCTCCAGGCCGGCCGGTGGCTGCCCCACGCTGGGCGCACAATGCGGCCTCACACCAGAGCTCAACAAAGGAGCCGCTGCGGCTGGCCTGGAGCTGGGCTGGCACCTGCACGGCTCCCTCCATGGCCCTGGGCTCCCGTGGCCAGCCACCAGCCCAGGCCATGAGCAGAGCCGTGCGGGGGACTTGGGGCAACTAGGGGGGCTGGCCAGCCCCACCACCGTCTGTTGTTCAGCCCCCCGGTGGGGCACCCCACTGCTTCAGGGGACCCATCCACGCCTCCGTGCTCTGTGGGCGTGGGGCAGAGGGAAGGGGCCTGGGCCCTGTGCTCGGAGCTGATGGGACGCCGGCCGCCTGCCCCCTGCCACGTGCAAGTTTCCGCTCACTAGCAGCTGCTGCGAGTGCGCTGCCAACGGCAGCCGTCACTTCGGATGGGCCTTGGGCGTGCGGCCGCCGAGCCGTGTCATTCAATTAGTGCCCAGAGCAGCCGGGCCAATGACTCGGCCAGGCCCAGCATCTGCTGCGAGCACGCGCCAGGATGGGTGCATGCCGGGCGGACACGTGACCCCTGGGAGATTCTCAGACCCCAGGGATTGTCCAGCCCCATCAAGCAAGTGGGGATCATGGCCCCACGGCTGTGAACGGGGGGTCCCTGCAGCTCCCAGGGCATGGCAGGGGATGGACACTTTGGGCCTTTCCTCTCCCGGCCCTGCCCCATTCCCGGCAGGCCCCCGGCCCTGTCCATGGCCCCCAACCCCACCTCCTCCCCGTTGGAGCGGCAGGCCAGGCCTGGGGGGAGGTGGGGGGCCAGCCTTCCACAGCAGGAGACACCAGGAGGACCAGCGGCAGGAGGGCCCTGGCTGGGAGATGACAAGGGCGAGGAAAGGCCTGTGTGTATGGTAGGTCCTACAGCAACGCTGGCCACCCCTGGCAGCGCTGGGCCGGGGTGAGTCTGCGGCGGGGGGCTGAGGAGGCTCTCAGGGCCCCCGACAGCAGGAAGGGCAGAGACGTTCC
>VOCS01057864.1:0-10419 GCA_007922155.1 Mesoclemmys tuberculata | reverse complement strand
CGTCATCGCCGGGGGGCGCCAGGCTCGTGCCGCCGCTGGCTGCGCTGCGCGGCCGGGTCGCGCGCCGAGGCCGGCGGTTGGGGCCGCCCCGCAACGGCCGCTCCCCTCAGCAACGCCGCGGGCGGAGCTGCAGCGCGGCCTCGCTCTCAGCCCAAGATGGCGGCGCCCACGGCGTGAGCGCCGGCCTCGCTCTCAGCCCAAGATGGCGGCGCCCACGGCGTGAGCGCCGGCCTCGTTCTCAGGCGGCGGCGGCGCGCCGTCATCGGCACGTCGGGGTCAGCCTCGTTCTGGCCCCACGCAGCTGGCGCTGAGCTGAACAGGCCTAACGGGGCCTGTGGAGGGCGGGGCTTCGAGCCCCGCCCCTGCGAGTCAAGCAGTCCGCGCTCGGCTAGCCTGCGGCCGGCCCGGTGCGCAGACAAATGCCCAGCGCGGGCAGGGCGCGGCCCCCCGACGCGGGGTCTCGGGCTGGGGGAGGGCCCACGAGCGGGCGGGCAGACGGAGGCGGGACGGGGGAGCTGCGAGGCAGAGACGTGCGGGGCTGGGGCACAGACACCTCCCCCGCCCCTGCCAGAGCGGGGGGGAGAGACCCCCGACTCTCCCCGCCCCCATAGCCCCCACGTGACCCACCCGCTGCGGCCTGCTCGTCACATCGGCCGGCTCCCTGGGCGGGCCGGGGGGTGGGGGCGGGGCTAGCGGCGCGCTGCGAAACCGGAGGCCGTCTACGCGAACGCGGGAGAACTCCGCGGGCTTCGTCCGACGGCGCATGCGCCAGTGGGTGACGTCGCGCCAACGCCCGCGTTGCGCCCTGGGAGATGTAGTCTACCTTTCCGGCTGCCCTGCTGCAGGCTGGCCCGTGACCTCTGACCCCCCGTCGAGCCCAGCCTGGGACCGGCGGGCTCGCGGGGGGCGGGGCTTGGAGGAGAGAGGGTGAGGGTCGGGGGGGAGCGATGGGGGCAGGGAGGTGTAGGGGTGGGGGAGGGGAGCTCTGGAGGTGGGGAGCGATAGGGGGCTGGTGGCGGGGTGGAGAGGCATAGGGGTGGGGCAGGGGGACATGGAGGTGGGGAGCGATAGGGGGCAGGGAGGCGTAGCGGTGGGGGAGGGGAGCGATATAGGGAGTGGCTGGGGAAGCCCCGTCACCCACACTAGCAATGCCCCTTGCAGGCCGGAGGTGTCTCCCCTGCCCGGCCCCCTCTGACACTGGCACAGCCGGGCGCAGATGATGTGCAGGAGGGTGGAGGTGCCGCGGAGCAGGGCAGCCTGTCCTGGGGGGGCAGCAGCCAGGGGGAAGGCCTGGGGGTGGGATCAGCAGTGACATTGGAGGGAGGGGCGGGGCGGTGGGGCTCTGACCTCGCTGCCCTTGGGGCTTTGGGGAAGGATCAGGGCAATTATCGGGGGTCAGTGAGGGGCAGATCCCAGGTGGGGCAGGGAGGACTCACCCTCTGGCGCCAGCCTGAGCAAGGCCAGGCCCCACGGCTGCCAGCAGCACCTAGGGGAGTGGGGCGCAGGGATGCCAGCCTTGCATACGGGGCCCCGGTGTTGGGGGGGCTCGTGCGGTGTCTGGCTCCCTGTGCCACAGGAGGACTCAGGGCCTGGGCTGGGGAGCCCAGGACAAACCACTGGGACGTTTCCCTCCCTCCGCCCCGGGGTGCACCACAGATGCTCGATTCCTGCAGAGCCCAGGCCAGGCCAGGGGGTGTCCAGGCCCTGCCCCCCACCCGTGGGCACCCGGCTGACTCCTTGGCCTGGCTCCAGCCCCATGGACAAGACGCCCTTTATTCGCTGCCTCTCCCCCTCGGCATGGCTGATGGCAAGTGCCCATTGTCCTGCTTCAGCTGGAACAGGGTGTCCGAGTGGGGGAGGGGACAGAACAAATGCCTTTGTTCCCCCGCTTCACATGTAAACACAAAGTGTCCCGTGGCAGCTAGTCCTACGGCAACCCCTTGCCCGGCGTGGAGATGCGGCCACCTCTGCGCCGGGGCGGCTGGTTGCCTGCATGGCTGGTTTAAGACAGGAAGTGGAGGGGAACCGTGAGCCGTGGGGTCACGTCCCAAGGCTGGGCTAGGACAACTGGTCCCTCCTGGCTGATGTTTGCTGGGGCCTCTGTGCTATCACTTACCTGGGGCAGGTCCCAGCCGGGGACTTGCCAGCTCCGTGGGGACTGTGTTCAGTGGGGGGGGACACGCCCCTGGGCTGAAATTTTGGGGTGTTGCACCCTGAGGGCTGGAACATCACAGGGCACCTCCCAAAATCCAGCACCCCCTGCTGAGCCCTCCACAATACAGTGCCCCCAATGCCCCGGGCCAGCAGTGACGGGGGCCCCTGCCCGCCCCCACAAAGACCCGGCAGCTGCTGCTGGCACTTTAATAACCTGAAATTGTGTAAAAGTTTCTTTATTACAAATTCTTATTGCCACCGCCGTCCCCTCTCTTGCCCCATGGCCCAGCACAGCCCCCCCAAGCCAGTCCTGGGGGTCTGGCTGTCTAGGGCGGGGTCAGCCCTGCCTGGCTGCTCCCGGCCCCTATCTGGGCCTTCACAAGTCCAGGGAGCCCTCCTCTCCCCCCGAATTAAAGCCCCCACCCTGAGCAGATGCCCCCCCCCCATGGAGCCAGGAGTCCTGTTGCCCACAGCCCCCCCCTCCATTCTACCCACCAGCCCCCACACCCCACAGGAACTGGGGAGAGAACCCAGGAGTCCTGGCGCCATGCCCTCCCCCGCAAGGCACATCTCATGTTAGTACCGCCTCACCCGCCCCCCAAGTCCAGCCAGGCTCCCTGCAGCCCCTTCCCATGCGCAGGCCATGGTGTGAGGCTCAGGGGCAGAGCTGGCTGTGGGGCCGGGTCAGGCTGAGGGGCGGCGGAGCTGGGCCAGCTGCTCGGGGCTGGCCAGAGAGCGCAGGAGCCCGTTCTCCCACTCCAGCGCCGCGTTGCGCTCCGCCAGCTCCTTGATCTGCTCCCGCAGCACCTCCACCTCCTCCCGCACCGCCAGCAGCAGGTGGCTCTTCACCAGGTCCTGGGGGCAGGCAGCAGTCAGCAAGGGAGGGTCCCAGGCATCCTGCCCCCGCTCCCCTCCAGCAACTCCCCTCCCGGAGCCGGCCCCGGGGAGAACCCAGGCATCCTGCTCTAGCCCACTAGGCCTCCTCCCTCCCCAGTGCTGGGGAGAGAACCCAGGAGTCCTGGCTCCCAGCCCCCCTGTTCTAACCACTAAACCCCACTCCCCTCCCAGAGCCAGGGAGAGAACCCAGGTGTCCTGCCCCCCACTCCAAATGACTCGCCTCCCAGTGCTGGCCCAGGGAAAGAACCCAGGCGTCCCACCGTTTGCTCTGCCCCACCAGCCCCCCTCCCGTCCCAGAGCCAGGAGAGAACCCAGGTGTCCTGGCTCCAAGCCCCCCGTCCACCCCCGTTGGTTCCCGTGTCACTCACCATGGCCTGCTCGATCTTGTTGTCGATGGCGACCATGCTGCTGCCAGAGCTGCTGGGGGCAGACACAGCCGGGAACTGAGAGACAGAACGACAGAGCCCCTCCCTCCCGACCCGCAGCCCCCACTAACCCAGCCCTCCCCCCAATCCCCAGATGTGACGTGGCCCCCCGTTGTCCAGGGCTTTATACCCCGGCCCTGAGCCTCAGACCCCTGGGGATGGAGCTCCCCAAATTAGGCTCTTTGCCCCAAATGGTGACTGCCCCCAAACTCTGCCCAGCCTCAGACCCCCCAACCTGCCCCCACGGATCCCCCAAAACTCAGCCCAAAGTCACCCCAAAATCTGTGCCAAGGCACCCCTGAGAGCACCCCCAAACATAACAAAATCAGACAGGCCCTAGAACCAGCACCCCCTAAATCACCTCTGGCCCCCCAGAACCTTCCCCCAAACACCCTCAGACCCCCAAAACCTTAACCCCTGACCCCCCAAACATTCCCCACCAAATCACCCCAAATTCAACCAACCCCCAAATTCATCTGGATCCCCTGGACTCTTCTCAAAATGGGTCCACCTCAAACCTGCCATCCACACCCTGAACCCACCTTGGAATGGCCCCCCAAAATGCAGCCGCCCCGAGATGCAGCCCTGCTATGACCCCGCCCCAGGGACGCAGTCCCCCAGCTCCCTCCCTGCGCCCGGTACCTGTGGAAGATGACCAGCAGGGAGAGCAGGGTTTTGTCGATTTCTCTGCGCCAGGCGCCTGGCCGCCCTCGGCCCTGGGGCACCGTCCCCCCCGTGCCCTTCGGCTTGGCCCGAGCGGGGGACGAGCTCCGGGAGGGGGCAGGAGAGGAGCAGCCACGGTGCCGGGGGCGGGCGGGGTCCCTGCTGTCTGGGAGGGAGCAGCAGCCGCACCCCTGAGGCTCCCCCTGTGCCTCGAAGGCACTGACCCTTGACTTCACCGAGATGCCTGGCAGGTCCAGAGCCATGGCTCCCTGGGGACCCTGGTTCCCTGCACCGCCCGGATCCGCTAACCCCCGGGCTGGTGTGAGCCGTCTGTCCTGGGGTCCCCTGGGGCCCGACAGGCTGGATCTGGGGTCCCCCCACCACTGACTCCTAATCCCAGAGCCCCCAGGATCCCGCTGCCTGGCTCTGCTGGGATTCCGGAATCTCGATTGCCCAGGACCCTCCGGCTCCGAAATCCTGCTGGCTGCGACCCCTGGGTGCGACTGGATCCTGTCCCCGATCTGCTGGGATCAGAGCACAGGGTCCTGGCCCCAGATCCCCCCCACTTCTCCCGGCCGGGGGGCAGAGCCCGAGGGTTGGGGGCAAAGAGACCCGGCTGGCACAGAAGACAGATGTGGCGTGGCCGGCGCTGCGGTGGCACAAATACCCAGCTGTTCCCTGCCAGCCAGCGCTGCCCAGCCCCCGCTCATTCACTCCCATTGGCCAGCCAGCAGCCCCCAGCCCCCCTTCCCTGGAGGTGGGGGGAGGGCCCAGATGGGGCGCGTGTGGCGCCAGGCCCAGCTGTCTGCAGAGAAAGTGAGGGACCCGTGCCTGGAGTGGGTGAAGCCCCGAGCCAGCCAGTGCTGGTGCTCCCCTGAGTGGTCAGGCCCCACACCCCATCTCACGTGGGACACTGAGCATGGGGGGGCACTGCCAGCCCCTGATGCCCTGTACCCCCCCCCCCCAATTGCTGGCCAGCAGGCTGCGGGGTAGTCGGGGGTCTGCCACCTTTGTTTTATATCTCCCAAATGGGGACCGGGCACACGAGGGGGGACTGTGGAAACTGGGACCAAAGCCGTTACATAACCCACCCCAGGCAGACACTGGGGAGAGAACCCAGGAGTCCTGGATCCCAGCCCCGCCCACTGACCCTGCTGCCCTTTTTAATCGCATGAAATTTCCACCTGCTGGAAAGTTGGAGGCTCCGTTGCCCCCTAGTGGCAAGTGGTGAGATCTCAGCTCCCAACCTCATCTGAGGGAGTGGGGGGGTTGGGAGCCAGGACTCCTGGGTTCTCTCCCCGGCTCGGGGAGGGGACTGGTGGGGGGGTTGTCTGGGCACTGCCAAAAGCACTCCCATTCATTGGGGGTTAAGACAGGGCTTCCTTTTGCCCCCTGCTGGCCAGTTGCCCTGCGGCATGGCAGGGCTGCAGGTCCGGAGTGAGGGGGACCAGCTGGGCTGGGGGGCTGAGATGAGAACGGGGAGGGGATTCTGGCTTCCTGGCCAGCACCTGAAGGGTTAAGCAGGTTGGCGGGAGGGCGTGAAGCAAGAGGCCTGGAACTGGCCAGGCAGGTTTCAGGGGGGTGGAGCCCCCATGGGGTGGGGGGCAGCTGGAGCTTCCAAAACATAAGAGCCCCCTCACTCCCAACCCGCAGCCCCGTGCAGGAGGGGGACGAAGGGTGCTGGGGTCGGCCGCGAGTGCCCCCTCCTGAGCCCCCGCAGTGCAGCAGCCCCTGGTTTTCCCTCCCACGCACTGAGCTCAGCAGCGGCTGCCCTGCAAAGCCCCTTTGCAGATCAAACTGCTGCAGCCGGCACAGGGCCCTCTGTTGGTACAGGCCCTACAAAAACGTCTTCCCCCTCACCACCTCCAGAGAGGGAGAAACAGAATTCACATGAAGCAGTGGCATCTGTTCTATTTTTATAGGCCCTACAAAAAGCACAATCTGGAGAGGAACTTTACCAGGTACAACCAGCGGGGCTGGTGGGGCCCATGAGGGGGCTGGGGGAACCAGGGAGCTAGAGATGTGATGGCTGCCTTGTTATCATGATCTCTGCTGGGAGCATTGGGGCCAGTTTGTTATTGTAGGGTCTCTGATTTGCCTCCCCCCAGCCTGTGCTCCCCACGCCACCTGCCTGCCCTTCCCATGTCACCTGCCTGCCCCACTGCCAGGATCCCTCTCCGATCTGCCCCCCAAGCCGTGAGGCACCCACTGAGTCACATCCGCTCTGAACCATTCAAATCAACTTCCCCCCCAGCTTCCTTCCTCTTCCACTGAGCGCATCGCACCCACCCCCTGCAGCCCAGCCAGCTGCAGCTTCCTGCCCTGGGCCCAGCTAGTCTCAGCACTGCAGCCCCCCCCCCCAAAAAAAACTTCCTAGCCCCTTCCCTGCCCAAACCCACTCACTGGCAAAACAGGAAGTCCCACCCTCCACCAGGCGCACTGGACAGGAAGTTCCGCCTCACCTCTCATCGTCGCTGTCCTGGTGTCCCCCCATAGCAAACATGGTTCGGGCCAGGTTGAGACGGGCTCCAAAGGGGTCTGACGCCTTCCGGATGGGGCTCCCCTCCCGGAACGAGGGGGGTGCTGGGGACGAAGGGCGGGAGCCTCGGGGTGGGACCTGGGGAGAGGCAGTGTTAGAGCTCAGGCACTGTCTGGCTGAGGGGCCAGGCACTGGGATGGACTGGGGATGTGGGGGCAGGGAGATTAGTCTCCCCTCAGAGACCATGAGAACTGGGTAGGGCTATGGAAGAACCCAAGCATTTGGGCTCTCCCTGGCATGCAGAAAGTGGGGCAGAAAAGACCCAGATGTCCTGCCCTGCTCCACATGCTGCACAGCATGGGGCAGGGGGAACCAGGCCCGGCCCGAGCTGTGGTGGGGCCCGGAAGCCCGGGTTCCTTCTGTTCCTCCCACACTCTCCACAGATCTGATTTGGTGAGGGGGACTCCTCCCCTCCTGATGCCTGGGTCACAGAACCCAGATCTCAGGGGGGGCAGTGGGGTGAGGTGTGGAGGCAGATGAAGAGCAGGTAGCAGCTGGGGGGTGGGGGTGCCCCATCAGACCCACAGGCCAGCCAGCCTGGTGTCCTACCACCACCTTCTCCAATGCCCCTGGCTTCCAAAGGAAATTCCCACAATGGACCTCCCACACGGCAGTCTCGCCTCCCAGCCAGGTCAGAGCAGGAAACAACCCCATAGAAACCAGCAGTGTCCAGTGGGGGGCAGTTCCGCAGGCCAATGCTGGGACGGGGCGACTGCAGGCACGAGAGCTGGAGATAGAGCCCAGGCATCCAAGGTGTTGCACCCTGCAGTCACCCCCTCCCTCCCCTCCCCAGTCTTAACCCGCCAACCTCCGAATCCCTCCCTGGGTAGGGGACCCTGGTGGAGCCCCCCGGCCGGCTCTGGGGAGACATGGAGCCTAATACAGCTCTGAATCAATCTGTGGGACGACCTGCTGCAAGATTTCTGCTGGGAAGAGCCTGGGGTCTGGTGGGTGTGGGGCAGGACCAGATCACTGGCTGGGTGGACTGATCGCCACCCCATGGCTCTGCCCTCCCCCATGGAATCCAGGCCCCTTTACCTTGCGCCTCTCCTCCATCTCCCTGCGGATGCGCTGGGCAAGCAGTTCTTCCACCGCCAAGCCTGGCCCGGTGGCCAGCTCCCCGGACTCCGCAGCAGTCCCATCACTCTGCACTCTCCCTCCAGGTGCGGTGCCCCCCAGAATCCTCTCGCCACCCCCCAGCGAGCGGGCCAGGTGCTCACCGGGCAGCAGCACAGGATGGGCCGTACCCCCCGAGTGGCTGTGCCCGGCCCAGTGCTGCGGCAGGGGGACGAAATAGCTATGGGGCTGGGTGAGCTCCAGGCGGGAGTCGAGGGACTGCGGGTGCCGGGCTGTGCCCAGGAGCTGCCCCCCGGCCTGGGGCTCAGGGTCCCGGTCATAGGAATCCAGGCAGGTCCAGCGCCCCCGTTTATACGGCTCCCCCAGGCCTTGGTCCAGCTTCACCACCCGGAAGCGGGACGCGGTGCCGGCTGGCCCCGAGGGCCCGTTTTTCGGTCCACCGACCGCATCCTCCGGTGGCTCCAAGTCGGGCCCCCCGGGTGGCGCCTCCTGCTGCTCGTACTCGGTGGTGATGCTGGTGATCTGGAAACTGCTCTTTTTCTTACCGCCGCTCATGGTCCCGGGACGGCTCCGGCGCCAGACAAATCCCCCCCGGGCGCCGGCTCACCGGGGCTTGGCCCGCGCTGGGGCTGCGCCAGCTCCTCCTGCCAGACGCTTAGCCGCGGGCAGCCACATCCCCGCAGGTGGGCTGGGCAGGCCGGGGGTTGGCAGAGGGCTCCGGAGACCCGCGGGCACGGGTGCGAGGGAGGGGCCGGCGTGCCCCACGGGGACTAGCTCACCTGCAGGTCAAGGGTCACGGGGAGGTTAAAGGTTATGGGGTCAGCACGCCCCTGACAGCGGCTGGTTCCGGGGGGGGTCCCGGCATCCCGGCCCCTCTGTGGAGAGGGGGTGACCAGGGGACAGAGCTGGAAAGTGGCCCGGACTGGGGGCGGGGCCGGGGGAGCCCCGGAGGGCCGGATCCGGGGTTGGGGGGCGCACGTCTCTAGGGGATCGGGGGGCAGGTCTCTCTGCCGGCGCTGCTGGGGGCTCCGTCCCCGCCCGCCCCGGCTCCGCAGCGCTGCCGCCTGTTGACAAGTCCCCGCTCCAGGAAGTCCAACCCCCCTCGCCGACCAGCTGACTGCCCCCCCGGCCCGCCCCCTCCCTGCCCCACGGCCCCGCCCCTGCTGCAGCGCTGCCCCTCGCCCGTTAAGCCCCGCCCCGTCGCTCCCCTCCCTGGCGGCTTCAGCCCCAGCGGGAAAGGCTCGCCGGGGGGTGACGGGGAGCCGAGGGCGCCAGCAGGGGGCGGCGCAGCGCGTGCCCGCACTCGCACCGGCCGGAGGGGTCGCTCCTGCACTCGGCGGGGGGCGGGCGGAGGGGCGGGTCCTACCATGGAAGCTGTTGCAGGCTCAGAGCGGCCTGCAGCACGTTGCTGCCCCCTGCTGGCACATAGGGGAATGACACCCCTTCCGTGCCACCGCCACGCCCAGCTCCGAGAAGGGCCGCCCCCTTCAGCACATTCCTCCCGCGGACACAAGGTGGCCCGGGGGCTGCTCAGTATCTGCGGGGTGGGGCCCAGTACCGAGCATCTGGGGATGGGGAAGGAGAGGGGTGCCTGGCGCTCAGGCTGTATAACTTGCCACCTGCCCCACGGGTGTTTGCAGCCACATCAAGGGTCCGTGCCACGCCCCAGAGGTGGCCGCATCTCAGTGCCAGGTGAAGGGTCCCTGTATAACCAGCCGCCCCACCCCAGAGGTGGCCGCATCTCAGTGCTGGGCAAAGGGCCCCCTATAACCAGCCGCCCCGCCCCAGAGGTGGCCACATCTCAGCGCTGGGCAAGGGGTCCTGTATAACCAACCACCGCGCCCTAGAGGTGGCCTCCCCCGCACGGCTGCTGGGCGATGTAGGGGCTCTAACACACATGCCGGCTCCTGACTCCGGCCCTCCTCAGTCGGGCTCAGAAAATCACCTTCCATCTTCCAGGCATTAAGGACACATGAAGCCCCCACCCCACCCCCACGTACTTTAAAGACTCAGGGGTTGCTGGGAAGGGCAAATTCAATTCTCAGCCAGGGGGCAGAGTTGGGGCTGTCTAGGGCTGTGAAGGACTGTGCTTTGGCCTGGTGGAATGGGGCAAAGGGCTGTGGGTCAAGAGTGAGGGGCACGGGCAGAGCTGAGGGCTGCGGGTTGGGAATGAGGGGCACAGGCAGAGCTGGGGGGCTTCGGGTTAGGTGTGAGGGGCATGGGCAGAGCTGGGGGGCTTCGGGTCAGGTGTGAGGGGCACGGGCAGAGCTGGGGGTCTATGGGTCAGGTGTGGGGGCACGGGCGGAGCTGGGGGCTGTGGGTCGGCAGTGAGGGGCACGGGCGGAGCTGGGGGCTGTGGTGGGTCGGCAGTGAGGGGCACCGGCAGAGTGGGGGGGTGCAGTCTCTCCCCCCCCCGCGCTGTCCGTCCCCCGATCCCCCCCAGTTTCACCATCCCTCCAGCCCTGGCTGCTTCGCTCGGGCTCGGGGGAGGTGCCGCGTGTCTTGGACGCTGCGTCAGCGGCAGAGGGTCGGGATGGGGCGAGCGGAGCCGGGGGAGCCGGGCCGGCCAGGTACTGGGGCAGGCGGGGCCAGGGGGGATCAGGAGAGGGGATGGGGGGCGGGGAGGGATGCAGGGGGAGGGGAGGATGGATGCGGGCGGCTGGC
>ML677134.1:1871-31236 GCA_007922155.1 Mesoclemmys tuberculata | reverse complement strand
GCTCCTATTCTTTATAATGCCATGGTATGCGTACAACTTGAATACTGTGTGAAGAACTGGTCACAGCATCTCAAAAAAGAAACACTGGAATTTGGAAACCTACAGAAAAGGGAAATTAAAATGATTAGGGGTATGGCACATCTTCCATGTAAGGAGAGATTAATGAGACCGGGATTTTCAGCTTGGAAAAGAGACAACTAAGAAGAGATATGATAGAGGTTTATAAAATTATGACGGGTTTGGAGAAAGTAAATAATGAGTCTTAATTACTCCTTCTCATAACACAAGAACTAGGGGTCACCAAATGAAATTAATAAGCAACAGGTTAAAAACAAACAAAGAGGAAATATTTCTTCACAAAACACACAGCCAATCTGTGGAACTCCTTGCCAGAGGATGTTGTGAAGACCAAGACACTAACGGGATTCAAAAGAGACCTACATAAATTCATGGAGGATAGGTCTATCAATGGGGATTTAGCCAGAATAGACAGGAATTGCAGTTTCCCAGAAGCTGAGAATGGGCGATGGGATGGGTCATTTGATGATTACCTGTTGTGTTGATGCTCTCTGAAGGACCCGACATTGGCTACTGTCAGAGGACAGGCTCCTGGCCTAGAGGGACCATTGGTCTGACCCAGCATGAATGTTCTTATTGTGTAGGCAGACGGTGCAAAAGGGGGTGCACATGAGGACTGGCTGACGCCCACCCCTTTTCCAGAGCGTTACCTTGGAGCACAGTTTGAAGAACACGAGAGAATCCGGATTCTTTATCTCTCAGCAGGTGCCTGGGATTGAGGCGTTCCTATGGATGAACTACGCCCTGTGTTCCTGGGCTCGCCAAGTGCACGTCAAAAATGGATCCCGGTAAATCTTCATGTGTGTGACGAATTGGTTGCGTGAGGCTGTATCTGGGAGACCGAGCCAGGGAAGGAAGCAATTTAGGGGAAATGCCATAGAAACGGAGAAGTTCCCCCCAGTACAGATGGCAGCGCTAGGCCTGTGAAATGTTAAAATCCCATTAGCCAGGGGTCAGTAAGCGCACGGCCCTTATCCTGGGACCTCTTCACAGGGTGCATTATACCCCCAGGGGACAGACCAGCGGATTTAAAGTTCCGATTCGCTGCTGGACTCCCGATAAGGCGGCATTACATTCACACGGACTTGTAACTTGCTGGGGAATCTGCACCAAGCGAACAGCCAGCCAAGCAGACAGGACGCTGTGCTGGCAGCTGCTGCTCTTTGCACTCACACAGGAAGGCTGGTTCTCCGCAAGGTTAGTTTTAGTGCTGGCTGGGACAGGGTTTCCCTCACTGTGTGTCTCTGGCACAGTAATACACAGAGGTGTCTGCGGGTAGCAGGCCCGTCAGTTGCAGGTACACTTGGCTTTTGGAGGTGTCTCTGGTGATGGTGAGGCGACTTTTGAGAGCATCGCTATAAGCAGTGCCTCCATTGTACCAGATGGCTCCGACCCATTCCAGCCCTTTCCCCGCGGGCTGGCGGACCCAGTTCATATTGTAGCTAGTGAGAGAGAATCCGGACACGGTGCAGGTCAGTTTGAGGGTCTCTCCGGGCTTCTTGATTCCTCCACCGGACTCCACCAGGCTGACCTGGGAATAGACACCTGCAGAGGGGAGAAATAAAGAGGAGATATTTTAGTGATTCCCATAGGGGCGGTTATTAGGGAACATGCGGTACCGGGGGCACAGCTGGAGCGCAGATCCTGCCCTTACCCGCTGGGAGCAGCAGGAGGAAGGCGAGGACCAGGCTGGGGGCCATGTCTGCGGCGGGCGGGCTGGGAAGCTGAGCTGGCTCTGAGCGGTGTGAGCGGCCTGCGCCTGGGCTATAAACAGGGCCCCGGGTGGCTCATTTGCATGGGACCAGGGGTGGGGACAATATAAGGGGAGATCTAGCAGGCGTGAGACACTGTATCGAGATGTAAACCCAGGGTCTGGGAGATCTGAGGGTTTAATCTTAAGAGAGAAGCTTCCCTTTGAGTATTTAGATAGATAATAACACTTGGAACAATAAAACTACCAATTTAACCTACGTATCTATCTATCTATCTATCTATCTATCTATCTATCTGTCTGTCTGTCTGTCTATCTATCATGTCTCTCCGTCCCACCCCGCTGTTGATGTTGGTGTCAATGGTATAACCGAGCAGCCCCTGACATTACTGAGCCATCCCTTGTTCGTGAGAATCTGCAGAATGAGTCTGGGAACCAGCTGTGCAAAGCTGCTTCGGGAACGTTTCTGCTCTGGGCTGTGGGGGAAGGATTGTGCGGTCAGTTGCTCAGTCCGATGAGAAGGGACCGCGCTGCAAGGGCAGGATAAATGTCACACCTGGTGCTCAGTGGTTGGATGGGCCCTTGTGATGGTCCCTTTACAAAGGGGTGAATTTCATCCGAAGAGAATTGCCCGTGGCGGGCGGGGAAGGTCACTGGGAGGTTATTGGCCAGGCCCTGCCATTCCTTCCCGTGGCTCTTTGCTAAGGACCCAGCTGCTCCACTGACTCCAGTGGGGAAAGGAGGGAGTCTCAGAGCGGAGAGTGTCTGAGCAGAAAGCCCGGGTCAGTCACTGGGGGCATCAACTGAGCCCAGGCGTATATATCTGCTTCTTCCTGAGCCACTGAAATACTCCCAGGGCATCTGCTCCCTGGGCTCCTCAAGGGAGATGGAATCCGCGGAGCCTCCCTCTCCTCTCACAGCTGTGCGCGGGGTGGCTGAGGGGGGATATTTTGTGTCGGGTCTCACAGCTGTGGGGGGTGAGCGCCACCACCAGGAAATCCCTTCCCCCGTCCCTGCTGGAGAATTTAAGGAGGCATCTCTCTACTATTTGCATATCTTCCCCCTTACCAGGGACTCCATTTTTGCCGTAGATCGAACTCAGTGTCTGTGTGGGAGCTGGAAGAAGGGCCGGCAGTTTATCTCCGAAGGTGCCTCCTCTCACAACCGAAGATACTTACTTGACCATAAAGGGTCACTTCCCGATCTTCTTTGTCCCAGACTTCATTCTCAAACCGAACCCTGACCCTCAGGATTACGTGTAAACTTTGCCTCAACATTGATCTCAACCTGAAAATTAAATGGACACCGTTATAAGAACACTAAATCCCAGCTTTACCCTCCAGGCAATTCTAACCCTGAATAAAATCCTAATTCCGATTCTTAGTACTTGCCCTAAGGCTTCACTCCATGCTTGAAACTCACACTGGGGAGTCGGCGGGAAGTCCTGGGCCATATGACACTCAGTGGAACCTGCATGCGGTGACCATTGTGCCCCATGACCCACACCTCACACTGGTAGGGAACGGAAGGGTTAAATTGAGGGAGATTCCCGTGACAGTCACCCAGGGGCCGGGTCTCCTTTCTGATCCCCAGCCGTGTTTGTGTCACTGGCCGGTCTCTGTGTGCACTAGGGCAGGGAGAAGAAGTCAGGCTGGTCCTTTCAGCTGCCTTTGCAGCGCCCTGCAAACTGCTCGGTGCATCCCGCTCATACATTTGGCTAAGAAAGGAACGAAGAGATGCCAACAGGACCCAGTTACCATCAGTTTGTCTGAACCCCCACCCACGGCAGTGGGACGGTGCTAGTTCGGGTCAGTGACAGAGGGTTCAGGTCACAGAGCCGAGACATCCCTGGAGACAGAATAATGCTCTGTGCACTGGGATGTAGCTACAATGGAAGCCCCAGCTCACCGCCCTGTCACAGGAGCGGCCTGCTCTGCCAGTGGCAGTTGCTGTGTTTGTGGGACATATTTCTGAGTGTCTTTTACTATACGGATAACGGGAGAATTTGCTTCACTCCCTGCTCTTCCTTCAAGGAGTGTGAGACGAGCAGGGAGAGAAGCCGGCTCGTGCTCTGTGCTGCTGTTTGTGTGCAGGGAACTGCAGAGTAATAATAGCTGGGGTGAGATGTGCTTCCCCCCTGGCGCGTTCTCACCCTGGTCCCACCGCTGTGCTCTGTGTGTGCGTGTGTCACCGTTTCCCCCAGGTGGGGAATGGGAGAAAGGCGATTCTTCACCTTGGGGTTCTGTGGCCCGGCTCATCGCCTTGTCTCTCTCCTCACACAGCAATACAGGGTGGCGTCCTCATTTCCCAACCCAGCCATGGCAGGTAGGAACTGGAGGTATCCTGGAGAGTTTGAATCACCCCTGATGACGAGTGGATTTCGACTGAAGGTTTGTGGTAACTATCAGCCCCTCAAGTCCCTTCCCTGGCTGTCATGTGGAAGTCCCTCCAGATGGCGAGAGAATCTACATGAAAGGCAACCCCATCCCAGTATGATTGCTGTTGTATTTATAAAAAATTCCCTGAACTGGTAGGAATTCTGTAATACCGGCCATGCCTTCAGCTTTCAGGCTGTTCATCTGCAATCTCTGTAACACGCTGCTGAGCTATAAGCAGGGCTGCGGATCTGTGCGACCCACTGCAGCCCTTTCCCGGGAGCCTGGCGGACCCACCTCATCCAGTAGCTACTGAGGGTGAACCCGGAGGCTTTGCAGGAGAGCCGGAGAGACCCCCAAGGTTATTGAATCCCACCGCCCGACGCCACCAGAAGAACCTCGGACCGGACATCGGGGGAAGGGGGGGAGAAAACAAAAATCAGGATCATGGTGCTGCAGGGTTTGCTGGTGGGAACCGCACAGACCCCCCGACTTGCCTCTCCCTCTTGTCACACTGCAGGGTCGCAGAGCACAGGATTTCTATAGTGCGCTGGAGGCGCTGAATTTACATCTGCTGCTCTTTATAAGGTACATCCTGGAGGCTGGTGTAGTAGGAAAGGGATCCCTGGTGAAGAAGAGTAAGAACTCCACTCACAGAATAATTTCTGCAGTTTTCACTACAGTTAGGCTAGTTGCTTTTTTTAGACACAAAATTCCTTATTGATTGTTCACCTTCCACTAGAATCGTAAAATATGACAGTTGGAAGGGACCTCAGGAGGTACCTAGACCAACCCCTGATCAAAGGAGGACTAACGTCAGCTAAATCATCCCACCAGGGCTTTGTCAAGCCGCAGTTTAAAAACCTCTAAGGATGGAGATTCCACCACCTCCCTAGGTAACCCATTCCAGTGCTTCACCACCCTCCTGTGAAAACCTTTTACCAAATATCCAGCCTAGACCTCCCCACTGCAACTTGAGACCATTGCTCCTAGTTCTGTCACCTCCTACCACTGAAAACAGCCTAGCCTAGCCTTCTAAAGCTGAGAAAAGTTATCAGTGAAAGTGTTCAGGGGTAAAACATTAAACAGACCAATGTGAATGAAAATGGGCTGCTGTTCTTTAAGCAGATTGTTAGATGGGAGCAAAAGCCCCACCGCATAATTGGCTGAGCTTCCCATGGCCTGATGCTCAACTCGCCGGCATATCTGTGTGTGTAAATGGGATCACTTTGTTAAACTCTGCAGCCAATCAAATACAGACTGTGAGGGAAGGTTCTCGGCATCAGTGATGTGATCATTGCTTGATGGCGGTAAACAAGAGCTTCCCATTGGGCTACTTGCGTCCCTCCCTCCCCCCAAGAGCCACCTTCATCCTCTCTTCCCTTTGTGCCCCCTGCATCCTCTGCATATTTTTAAAGATGGATGGAGGCCAGGGATGGTCTCTGCTCACGGGAACATTGTCTACGGTCAGGGTTTAGGCCCTTCGACATGCAGAGGGCGGTTTTGTAGGGGAGACCAAAGCTTGCCAGTCCCCCAGGCTCTGGCCCAGACCCCTCTGAGAGCACCACAAGGGTCTGACATCCAGGAGCACCTTAGAGCCCCCCTCCCTGGGCCACTTCCCACCACCCCACCGTTGTCCAAAGTTCACAGTCCGTCACAGGAGGTTGTGAAAGGAGTCAGCTCACTGCCTGATCCGACCTTCGCTCAGGCCTGTCCTCAGAGGCTGCAAGATAGGAGTCCTTCAACTTGCCAAGTCTGCCCACAAGTGAGCTCTTCTGCTCCGTTTACATCTTCCCCCAGTCTGTGCATCCCCTGCAGCCCTGGTGGGTCGGGGCTCGCTGGACCCAGAGCAGCTCCTTAACCCCTTGTTTCCCACTGTGGGGTTTGCATTTCCCACCACAAGTCCAAAGAGAGGGGAAAATATCTTTGCTTTACAGCTTTCCATCTTGTTCACAGTTAACAAGCCTAGGAGGGCTGAGGGCCTATTTTTGCAAGTAGAGTTTTTTGTTATGTTTTGTTATACAGCAATCTAACGCTGCAGATGCATATTTTGGGTAGGGAATTATTATCCCTTCTAGCAGTGACAATGTACATTTTGAATCCTTTTTATCCTGGCTTCTCCTTAGCTCCTTGCAAGGCAATTTTAGGTGACGCTTCGTGAAGCAGGCATTCTTTTGCCATGTGTCATTCTGGCTTTACTCTTACCGTGTTTGGCAGAAGGGTTGACGTTTTCAGATTCCTGGGCAGAGAGAACTTTTCTAGACCACCCTCCGCCTGCCCCCGGTAGCTTCCTAAACCACGGCGCTAACGCACGCTTGTGCTGTTCATTCAACGTTTCCCTGAATCTCTAAGTTTCTGAGCCCCACAAGTTGTTCAGCGCCTAGGGATGACAAGGCTCCTAAGCATGTGCTTGTTCTATGCTTAGCCCCTACCTAACAGCGGGGCTGGATGATCTTTTCTCGCTGTGCTGTGTGGAGCAGATACTCGGTATTAGGGCTCTGCAGAGGCTCTAAAGAACTAGTTTTAAAATATCTTTTCTCAGCGAACTGGACGGAAATATTAAATCACTGCTGCTAACGTTGGTGGGTGACAAAATACTCGCAGAGGGGTAAATGCTGAGGAGGACAGCGCAGTCATACAGAGCGATCTGGATCACCGGGAACGCTGGACCCATTCAAGTAAAACACGCTTTCAGGAAGCATGAAGAAATGCAAGTATTAACAGAGTCTGGCCAAATGCAACGTGATATAATTAGCAATAAGCCATGCAGGATGCACCTACAGAATGGGGAACTGTATTCAGCTAAGCCGTGAGTCTGAGAAGGATTTGGGGGCCATACTAGAGAACCCACTCACCATAACCTCCCAGTGTACTGCTGTGGGTAACAGGGCTAAAGCCACCATGATACATATGACCAGAGCCGGGAGTAGGGTAGGGAGGGGATACTGCATCAGTGAGACTGATATTGGAATACTACATCTAGTTTTGGTCTCCACGTTTTAAAAAGACATTGAAAAACAGGAGATGAGGCAGCCAAGAGTCACAGACTGTTCAGCGGCCAGAGAAAAAGGTCTTCTAGGGAGCTCATGAAAACGCTCAATCTGTTCAGTGTAGAAGACGGAAAAGCGACTTAATTGAAGTGTTGCAATGCCTTCCTGGAGAGAAAGTGTCGGGTAATAAAGGGCTCTTTCACCTAGTGGAGAAAGGCATAATGAAACCCACTTGCTGGCCCGTGAGAGCAGACAAATTCATATTAGAAATAAGACACAAACATTTCACAGGGAGGATGACACACCAAGGGACTAAACTACCAAAGGAAGGAATGGATTCACCATCTCTTGCTGTCTTCAGATGAAGACTAAATGCCTGTCTGGAATATGTTTGTCAAAAACTAGCTCTTGTGCTATACAAGAGGCCTGTGATAAGCAGGGGGTTAGATTAGATGCTCTAATGGTCTCTTCTGGCCTGAAGGTCTGCAAATCTACACTCAAGGATGTGTAGCATGGGGAGGAGTCTCTGAGGTTAAACTGTGCAGTGTGCACTGAGAGTGTGGCCGTGACATCACGGGGCCTTTTGCAGGACATCAGCCTATTGGACGAAGGTGGAGGGCAGGTTGTGACCTCACAGAGAGACCCTGACCACAGCCAGGCAGGACAGGGGTGCACGGCCGGGGCACCCTCGGAGATACCTGTGGCTTTGCTACGGCAAGTCTCCTCCTCGACGTCTCTTCTTGAGGACTGAGAGAACATTGCGGTTCACCTGCGCGCACGCCAGGCGGACTCTCTTTGACTTTCCTAGGAAACAAAGGTGCCTGATTTAGAAGGTAAGAGCCTCAGACGGGTTTGGAACCTCTTTAGTCTGATCCACGCGGCGCCAGCTGAATTCTAGGCACAGAAAACCCTAAGTTAAGGTGGGAGAATTTTACTTCCCCCCGGGACTTTGTCCCTTAGACTCCCTGGGGAAACTGGGATTTGTCTTTTTTTGGTTTCCCTTTTCCTCCATCCCTCCCGCCTTTCTCTTCTTCTCTTGCTTCTTTTGTCCTTATTTGATGTGGCCGCTCAGCTTCCCGCCTCTCAAAGTCTCAACCCTGATTGGCTGAGCAGTGAACACGTGTCACTGTTCTCTTTAAAGACTAAGTCAGTAGTCAGAACCAATCATGTGTTTGAAGACTTTTGCTGTTTCTCTTCATTCAGAGCAGTTCATGGTTCTCTCTTCAGCTCTAGTTCTTCTACAATACTTGGTGAAGAATTACTAAGAACAATTGTTGGTCTGTAGCTCATCTGAGAGCACTGATCATTCAAGGTATGAAATTCAAGATGTGATGGTTAGTTTGACAGACTGGACTCATGAGTCCTATTCTCAACTCTGCCACCGACTGGCTCTATGACCTTGGTCAAGTTGCTCCTCCTTTCTTCGCCTTCTTTCCTCCCTCTGTGAAGCAGGGATAACAATCCTCTCCTACCCACTTCACAGTGGGTGGAGGATGGAGAGCTGTGAGCATCTGTACCAGAGTGTCACTAGTAGCAGTGCCTAATATGAAGTGTCCTGTCATGCTGAGTCATGACAGATTATGACATGATATAATAGTTGCAAGATTATTTTCTTTTGTATTTTCTATTTTCACATTGTTAAGCGCAGCAGCTACTTAGCACAGGTTGAAGCATCTCATTGAATTTTCTAAATCAAAGTGTGCAACGAGACAATTTCACACTTGGTGACAAAGGGGACATGCTTTTGTTTTGCAAAGAACTATTTTTGCAAAGAATTGTCATGCAAATAGTGATGGTTTTAAGAAAGAAACTGGTTTAGCCTTAATAGGATTTTATGACGGAAAACTGTTCAGTGACAATTTTTCCACCATCTTAATTCCTGGGCTCCATCCCTGCCTCTGGTGGGTTTGTTGTCTGCTAGTTTGAACTGTTGGTGTCTCTTCCTGGCTGTGCCACCGCCTCGGTGTGTGTGACTTGGGGTAGGTCACTTCCCTTCTCTGTACCTCAGGATCCCTGGCTGTCCAATGGGAAGAGGCACACTTCTCTAATTCCTGGCAGGAGGGAGCCTGGTGAGATATGGGGTGTTAAAGCCCTTTGTGGAGGAGAAAGGGGTAGTTCAAGGTGTTGAGTGCCAAGCAATTCTAAAATTTGCTAAACTATCTAGTGTAGAGAAACAAAAACGGTTGGGGACAAATGTGAACCGTTGTCTCTATTAAATGGGACTCCCTCTAGTTTAGTCACCTGGGGATCTCTGCCAGGGGGAGAGAAGAGCTTCCTGCCCCAGCTTTTGTGGCTTTAGAACATCAGGTGCCGTACATCCGGTCTCTTCTGAGATTCTAGGAAAAAAGCTCTCTTCGCATCCTTTAACAAGACAGCAGCGATCTTTAAAAAGGACAAAGAGGATCCTGAGACTGACAGACAAGTTAGCCTCACTTCAATACCTGCAAAGATGCTGGAACCAATTATTAAACAGTCAGTTTGTGAGCATGTACAGGAGAATAGGGCTATTTAGACTAGTCATCCTGGATTACTCAAAAACAAATCATTCCCAACCAACCCTTTTTCCTTCTCTGACAGGGTTACTGGCCTAGTAACATGTGTCTGGTGTGAATAAGGCTTTGGACACAGTCTCACATGACACTCTCATACACAAACTAGGGAAACATGGTCTAGACGCAATTAGTACAATGTGGGTGCACAACTGGTTGAAAGCCCTTACTCAAAGAGCAGTTCTCAATGTTTGGCTGTCAAACTGAGAGGTTGTGCCCAGTGGTGAACTGCAGAGGTCAGTCGTGGGTCTGATACTATTCAATATTTTCCTTAATGATTTGGAAAATGGAGTGGAGAGTACGCTTACAGAATTGGAAGATAACACCAAGCACTTTGGATTAGGACACAGGATTAGAATTGTCAAGGCCTCGGCCAAACTGGAGAATTGGTATGAAATCAACAAGATGGGAATCAATAAAGATAAGTGCAAAGTACTTCACTTAGGAAGGAAAAGTCAAATGCACAACTGCAAAACGGGGAAGAAGTGGCTAAGAAGTAGTAGTGCTTAAAAGGATGTGGGGGTTATAGCGAATGACAAATTGAATATGAGTCAACAGTGGAATGCAGTTGCAAAAAGGCTAATATCATTCCAGAATGGGTTAACAAGTGTGTTCTCTGTAAGCCACGAAAGGTAATCATCCCACCCTACTTAGCATTGGTGAAGCCTCATTTAGAATACTGTACCCACCTTTAGGAATGATGTGGTCAAACTGGAGAGTCCACAGGAGAGCATCAACAATGATAAAAGGCTTAGAAAACCTGACCTCTGAGGAAAGTGAAAAAACCCCAAACTGGGCATATTAGGTTTTAAGAAAAGAAGTCGGAGGGGGGACCTGATAACAGTCTTCAAAGATGTTGAGGGCTGTTTTAAAGAAGACAATGATCAATTGTTCTCCATGGCCACTGAAAGCAAAACACGAAGTAATTGGGCTTCATCTTCAGCAAAGAAGGTTTAGGTTAGATATTAGGAAATCTAGTTCCGATTTCTAACTAGAAGGACAGTAAAGTTCTGAAATAGGATAGAAGGGAGATTGCGGAATCCTCATCAATGGAGATTTTAAGCATAGGTTGGACTAATAGTAGTCAGGGATGAGCTACGTTTACTTGGTCATACCTCAGTGCAGGTAGCTGGATTTGATGACTTTTCGAGGTTCCTCCCAGCCAGATTTTATAAGAGAGGTGCGGGAGGAGGGTTGTCTTCTTTTTGGAGAGGACAGTCTTGTTTGTGTTGGGTGTTTGCTTTTTAACCATCCAGTTCCCCGAATCATACTCAATAACAGCGTCACCCTCAATTCAAAATGAAAAGCTCCTACCAAACATGATCTACACGAACAAATTACAATCACCTAATATTGAAATACCCCTTTCTAACATTATATCATACAAACTGTACAGAATATTGCAACAATAGAGAAGATATACCGGTCCAAAAGCACCATTTTGGGATATGCCACTGGTCCCAGAGGGGATAATTACAAAGTGATGGTCTGGAACAGGGATCTGCTTAAGAATTTCTGTGCCTGTCACTTATTGGGAAAAAGCAAGAGTTCATAGGAGTTTTTTTTTCCACTATCTGGAAGAGTTCATTTATACAAACAAGCAACTCAACCCATCAGTCTATAAGCTGTTCTTCTCCAAGTGCCACTTGTATAAAAATCCTTATGATATAAACTATATGAAAAAGACTAACCATTTCTGCATCAGTGCTGAGGTTTACCCCCAATCCTTTTGAGCTGAGAAGGACAATGGATGATTCTTGTTTTGGGCAAGAATCCATACCGATTTGCTGCTGAAAGGCCCTAAGACGTCTTTGGGTTTGGAATCAAGGGTTGGAAATTCCCGGTGTTCTTCTGCCTTCTTGCATTGTCTGCTGAGATGCTAATGGGATTGGAAGTTGTTGCCGGGTTCCTGGGTCTTGGGTGTCTAGGTGACGAGGGTCTGAGTCTGGCCTCCTAGGCCCAGAATCCTAGATAATGGAGTTGGAAAAGCCTGTTAGCTCATCTCCCTGGCCAGGACAGGCTGCTCCTCCGTGATCCCACCTCCAAACCCAGAGACAAAACACTCCTCATCCTCGGCCTTCAATGGTCAAATGCTGCTTAGCACTGACAGAGCCGCTTTCCCTGGTGCATTGCCCCAGTAGTTTACAATAGACTGCTGGCGACTGAGCCACAGCGAGGGGGAGCAACTTCCCTAAAGTCGCACAGGCTGATAGAAAAAGCAGCAATAGAACCCAGGAGTCCTGTCTCCCAGTCTCCTGGTCCAGTCACTACAGCAGATCACACCCCTCTCCAAGGCAGGGGCACTGGACAGGAGGGCCTGGCTGTAACGGCCAGCTCTGGGAAGGGGTGTGCAGCAGTGGTTAGGGAAGGGGCCTGGAAATAAGGACTGCTGGGTCAGTCTTGGCTCCTGGCTCTAACACTTTGTGTGGCCATCAGCTGGCAGCTTCCCTTCCCAGGCCTGTTTCCCATCAGTACAGAGGGGTCCCAGTCCCTACAGCCCAGGGCTTGGGCTGGTTCATGAATGTGTGTAAAGAGGCAGATTGTGAGAAGCTGGCAGGCATTGAACCCCTGCCCCAGGGCAGTGTTCTGCACCCCCTGCTGCTGCCTGAACGTCTCTGTCCCTTGGCACTAAGCCAGACTCTTGTTTTCACAGCCCAGTGTCGATATCCTGCTTGCTGGTTGGGCAGGGTAACGCCCCAGGGCACCACCCCCTCAAGCCTGCCTTGGGCTTGAGGGAGAGGGCGAGACACAAGAGGCGACCCTCAACATCCGCCATCCGTCATTCCATCATCTGGAGCACGTGAGTGGCATTTCGGGTTTCTTCTGTGGCTCTCCTTTCTGTCCGGAGAAAGGCACAGCCCCCTGGAAATCAGTGGGACACAAGAGGACTGGAGGCTTCCCGTGACTAGGGGCTGGGTGAATTGAAGTGGGGATGGTTCCCAGGAGAAGTCCTGACTGCAGGAGAGGGGGGAGCAGAAAGGCCCATTAGGGAGAGAGACCCCAGACTCACGCCTGCTCCCCGCTCGTTCCCAAGATGGCCGGGCTCCTGCGGACGTTGAGGAAGAAGGCTCTGCGGCTGGCACCAGAGCCCGAGAGAGGCAGCTGCCACCTTCCCGAGGAGAAGAGCGGCCCCTCGGTCCCCGCTGGCGGGGAAGCAGCTGTCGGCCAGGCCAGGAGGTGGCAGTTCTCAGCCTTCTGGGGCAGAAAACCAGCTCCCGGCGCAGGCGCCGAGGCAGGGGAGTCCAGGCCCAAATGGAGCTGGCCCAGGAGGCGGCTGGGCAGGCAGGACCCAGCCCAGGAGGGGAGCCGGGCAGGGTGGCTCTGGGGCTGCTTGTGCAGAAAGCACCGGCCCCACGAGCCCAGCCCTGGGGCTCATCAGGAGGCATCGCCCTCACCGGTCCCTGAGGACCTTCCAGCCTCCCCAGGGCAGGAGGTGGAGGACCTCGGCTCCAGCATGAGCAGCTCTTCCCGCTCCATATGGGAAAACAGCAGCTCCTCGCAGGCTGGGAGCAGCGAGGCCGATGGCAGCCGCTGCCCCCTTCCAGGTGAGGAGCCAGGCCGGGCTCAGGGACAGGGAGGGATAAGGACGGGGCTGTGGACACCCTGGGCCCAGTCGCTCTCCCAGTGACACGGGAGGGGGGTCCCAGCCCAGGCTCGTGACCTGGGCCACACGAGCCACACGGACACCAGCAGCAGTCACACAGCTGCTCCCCGCAGACAGAGGGGGGAGTGCGGGGCCTGCTCTGCCCTGGGTGCCTGACATGGGAAGGGGGGACATTAACCCTGATCTCCCCACCACGCCCCTCTTCTTCCCCCATGCGGCAGCAGGAGTCACCCTTGTCCCCTTCTCTCCCTGCTGCAGGGACCCCCAGGGACCAGGAGGACGAGGAGGCAGCAAAGGGACTGGCCGCTGAGGAGGCTGCCCTCACGGCCATCTCGGAGCAGCTCCAGGGCGGACAACAGGTACCAGCGTTCCCAGCTGGGCTGGAATCGAGATGGTCCTGCCCCTTCCCAGCACCCCACCCCCCGCTTGGGATCTTGTCCCAGACCATCCATCATCCCTAATGGGAACCTTTATCCCGCACGAGCCGGGACCCTCGGGATGGGGCATTTCTCACCCACGATCTGCGGTCGCCTCCCCCCACAGGCTCTGCCACAGCTCCTGGCCCTGCCTGTGCAGGAGTCGGGGTGATTTGGAGCATGAGGGGTGGCGTTCCCCACTCTCCCCAGAGAGGCCTGAGCCCTGGAGCTGGTGTGAGTGGAGCAGGCGGGTCCCTGGCTAACAGGCTCTCTTCTCCCCTAACCCCGCTCCTGGTGTGTGCAGGATGAGGCTCAGCAGCTGCGGTTCCTGCGCGCCATCCATCCCGCGTGCGTCGCTGCTCTGCAGGCAGGGCAGGACACTTTGGAGCCGCACTGCTGCAAGCCAGCTGTGGTGCAGAGGATTGTGGTGAGTGAGACAGGACGCCCCACAGCTGGAGGGAGGATAGAAATATGGGATGGGCAGGGGCCTCCCCGGACCCAGAGATGGGGTGCGAGGTGCAGAGGGAGGGGGCAGCAGAGCTCAGGTATTGCAGGGATCTGAGGACGGCGGAGAAGAGAAGGAGAAATTCTGAGCATTGGGGGAATCGTGGGTCCGGAGGGGCAGCTGAGACTGGGGGAAGGCGGATAGTCCCAGCTCGCTGATCGAGATGTTGTTAAATGAGGGGGCAGTTTTGAGAGGTGGGAGGGAAGAAGGGGGAATGGGACCGAGCATGGCGGTAATCCTGGAATGGGGCCAAGTTGATAGGCGGGAAAGAATCGAAGAAGGGGGAGTCATTTGGGGGGATCTCGATGGCTGTGTGGGGCGCTGGCTGTGGAATCTCCTCACTGGGAAGTGGAAGTGGGGCCTGAATCTCACACGCTCCTTGGTCTCCTTGGGTCTCACAGGAGTTTCTTGAGGAACTGCCGCAGGAATCTGCACCAAGCGCTGTCCTGTCCAACTCCCTAATCGCTGTGAGCCACCTCAGGTACCGAGACCCACCCTCCCGGCCCCCCAAACTCCCATGCTGCTCAGGCCCAGGCCTGGGAGCCACTGCGGCTCCCGCTCCCAGGTCACCTCCCAAGCGGGGCTCCTCTGGCAGAGGTGGAGGGAACCTTGACTCCCTCCTGGCTGGGCTGTTAGTTCTCTCCAGTATCATTACAATGGCCTCGGGGAGAGAATCACTCCTGGGCTCAAATACGGGAGGGGCAGCCAGGTCCAGTGAACAGGCCCTTTTGCCGCCCCCCCAATGACTGAGTGTGAGGCCTTGGCCTTGTCATTCCCTGGCTGTGTGCCTCATTCTCACCCCCTGTGTCTATTTCCCTGATATCTCACACCCGTGTTGATGCCAGTCTCACCCCCGCACTGCACAGTCTCTTACCGGCGCCTTTCTCTTGCCAGCGCTATGAATCCTGCCCTGGAGCCAGAGCTGGAGACCCATCTTCTCCGTGCTGCCCTCCATGGTGTCTTCACCATGGGCACAGGGAAGGACGCCCCCCACATCCAGGTAGGTCATCCTCCTCTTCCTCCATGCCAGGAGCAGAAGAGACCTCTGGTCCCGTCACCCTTGATTGGCTGGAGCCCCAGAGATAGGGTTGGGGCGGGCAGAGATGGAACAGGCTGCAGGGTTGGATCATTGCCCCCAGGGGTGATTACGCTGCCCCTCCACGTGCTGTCTTTTGCCGAGCAGCCCAGCTTCCATCCCTAGCAGCTGGGCCGTTCCATGTTCTGCTGCCTATCAGGCCCTCCGCAGAGACCTGCTCAGGGCATGGATTGAAGAGGCAGCTGTCGTCCTGCCAGGAATCCTTGCTAATGGCCTGCAGTGGGATGTGAATGAGAGAGGCCAGGATCCATGTTTGGGGTCTCACCAGGCTTCACACAGAACCCCCTTACCATGCTGTGGCAGTTGTCACCCCAGTTTCCCAAACGCTCCATGGCTCTCCCTTCCTTTGCAGGCTCAAAAGAAGGTCACTGAGGACCTCCTACACTTTATGCTGGGGAATCTGCTGGCAGAGTCCCCAGACACAGCCAGGCTCCACTACTTAATGGAGGTGAGCCCTATGAGGAGAGCGGGGGAAGTTTTACTTGAACCCTGGGGAGAAGTGGAAAGGAAACACTGGAAGATCCATTTCCCAGTCTCTCGTCCTAGTTGGATCCTTGGCCAGGCCAGTCAGTGCGACGCTGTGTGGGGCGCCTCCTCCTTGAGGGTCGGGGGAAGGAGCTGATGCTTCAAGCCAGAACTCTGCCTCTTTGTGTTGAGCAGAAACCTCAGGGCCACAGGGTGGTTTGGGGAGTCAGTGTCTGAAACCCGCCCCCTCTAGTGAGATCCAGGAGATGGTCTTTAGAGAAGAGTCTCAGGTTCCTTCCCAGAGAAACTGAAGGACCCCAATGGAATCAGCCCTTCTCTCCTACGGACCCAGAGATTCCGGGGGGCTAGTCCTCGCAGTCCCTCCCTTCATCCCACCCTGGGGAGGTGCTCATTTGCACAGCACGCACGCCTGCCCATTGATCTTGACCTGCCTCCTTCCCTCGCAGCACATCGGTTTCTGGATGGGGTCCCGTGTGCCCGAGGAGAGAGCCCGGGCCATGCGGAGCAGCGCAGCCCTGCTCCGTCTCACCATCAGCCTCCCTGAATTTGACGTAAGTGACCTCTGAGCCCAGCTGCCTCGCTCCAGGCAGAGGCGGGCTGGCCCTGGCAGGCTGTGGGATCTGCTGCTGCAGGGCTGAGGATTAGGAGTGTTCCCCTTGGGGAGGCGGAGTCAGAGCGGGGAACGAGAGAGACATGAATTAAATTCTGCTTTCCCCGGTTCAGTGACGAGCCTGGGCCTTTCACCGAGCCATGCCCCAGCCCCTGCTCCTGCCAGGTCTGTGCCGGGCCTTGGGTCCCTTCTAGTCCTCCTGGAGCAGCTGGGTCCTCATGGAGGGCCTGCCCACCTCCCTTGGCCCCAGGCCATTTGGAGGCAGAGACAGCTCTGGGTCTAGCTCTAGCTCCTCCCCCCAGCAGCTCCTGCACAGGGGCTGAGGGGAGAGAGTCTCCTGGCCCAGCGATACTGGGAGCTGATGGAAGAAGGCTGATGGAGCCCCCTCTCCTCTTGCTTCCCTTAGAACTCAGCCCCGTTCCCTCGCATGGGTCACCATGTTGCACAGCTGGCTCTGTGCATCAGCGACCCAGCCGAGGACACCAGCCGGCGGGCCAGGGAGGCAATTTACCGGCTGTACCTCATCCTGCTGCACCAGAGGGGTAAGGAACCCAGCTGGGAAATGGGACTCAAGAGAAGCGTCAGGCTGACCACAGCTGATTTCTCTCAGACGATGAGGAGTCCCTCTGTCTCTTCGCCCACCCCCCGCGCCCCGCTGCCATTCTGTTGGGCTGGGGAAGCAGCAAGCACTCTGTGCACTCTGCAGCCGTCAGTGGGATTGGAAGGGCACTGGCTCTGACCCAGAATGACAAATGTGTGCGTGTGTCTCTCTCCCAGGGCTGACGGTACACCAGGCAGAAGAGCTCTGGTGCTGGGACTGGCACCAGGACAGGCGGCTCCTGCAATATAAGAATATCGCCAGGGTGGGGGAGGTAAGGACACTCTGCCAGAGCCTTACACAGCTCCGGCTGTGGGGCTGGCTGGCTCCCCTGCAGTGGCTGTCTCCTGGAGCCAGGCCAAGAGCCCGCTCCTTATTTCCAGCTCAGAGTTCCTCCTTCAGCCCCAGTGGGAGGGGCGGGTTCTCACGGTTGAGGGTGGAATCTCGCTAGTTGCTGTGATCTGTGTGTCTGACGTGGATCCCTGGCTACGTGGCATAAGGAGAGCGCCCTGGTGGGTGAGTGAATTCTGGCTCTGGGGGCCTCTCCGCTCTGTGTCTGAAACCCGAGTGTCTGAGAGGGGAGCACTGGGTCTGTGAGTCCCTAGTGCCTGACACACCCTTGCTGGATTCCCTGCTCCCTAGAGAAGCAAATGAAAGGAGGTGGGATTTGCCCAGTGCCATCGCCAGTCAGGAAGCAGAACGCCCCAGCCTAGCAACTGGGTAAGGGAGATGCTGAGTTCAAAAGCGCCATGGATCACAGGCACCCAGCTCATGTCTTCGGACCCAGTCAGGGAATGGCAAAGCGTCTGGACCTCATCCACTGTTCCCCAAAAAACGTTGTCTGATTCAACAAGCCACACTCCTGGTGCTGACCTGCCATGCAGACTTTCCACCACAATGAACTGCATGGAACAAGCCAAGGAAGCTGCGCCTGCTTGATGCACAAGAAAATCAAAAGACTCCCTTTTGCACGACCACGGTGGGAATGTGCAAACCCTGGAACACATCAGATAACTGCACCCCAAACTGGAGTCAAAGGTGGAACGGGTGATCTCCATAGTGTCACAGAAGGGCCTGGCAATGGCTTCTGGACCCACAAGTGCATCCACAGAATGTTTCTCTGCAGACACCACGTGAGATAGACTGTGAGCTTCCTCCTAGGCTGCATTGCTGCACCAGTGCATGGGGAGTGTCCGTGCAGTGGGGACTGGGACCTGAGCCTCACTTTCCTTGTCATGTTGCAGTTTGGAGTCTCCTTGCAAGTAACCCAGGAGCTGCACATGCCAGAGCCGGCTTCTAGAGAAATGATTAAAGGGGGGAAATAGATCTTTGGTCTGTCAGCACCAAAACCCCCATGGCTCTAAACTGGGGTTCAGGAGTTCTCTCTGCTGGAAGCAATACAGGATTCCCTAATGTCTCTGTGAGCTGCACACCCGAGTGTGCCTGCTCACACAGCCAGAGATCCGTTTCCAGCCCCTCATGGCCACCGCAGGAAATTGCTCTCCACAAAGACCCACTAGAACCTTTTGGTTCCTCAGGGCCAGTGAACTGTTACTAAAGGGACTTCCCTGAGCCATGGGATACTGGAAGCCTCCAGGGAAATGAGCTGCTTTGGCTGCAGCTGCTCTCTTACCCTCCCCCTGGGTCACTCGAGGGTGCCCACATTCTAGCCCCAACGTTTAGAGTCTGGCTCTGGCCAGTCACCTAAAGGCTCCTGTCCTGTGGTTTTAGGTCTTTGGGCAGCTGTTCTCGGAGGGTCAGAGACACTACTACATCCGGACGGCAGTGCTGGCCATCCACGACCCCCTGCTGCGTGTCAGCCAGGCTGGGCTGGTCCTAGCCTATTCCATCTTGGGGGAAGCCGACCGGCTGATGGGGTCCGAGGTAAGCAGCTGGATTAGACTCAGGAGATTGGGGCAGGGCCCGGGGCCCCTCACTTGTAGGCCATGGAAATTGACTCCCATCCTATCGCCCTTCGCTGGTCTGCAGCAAGGAGCCTGGTGGGGAATGAGAGGCAGAGCAGGTGGCACTGGGAAGGGAGATGAATTCACCTCCATGAGCAGGAGGGAGCTAGCTGGTCCCCTGAGCAGCTCTGACACAGCTCTTTAGCAAGGCAAATTCATTACAAGCGTTGCCTCCTCATGGACTTATATTCTTAGGACAGGCTGCCATCACTCATGGTAAGGGCAGAACAGCCCCTAAGTGCCCTCTGCCAGCCACTCCTGCCCCACAGGGCTTCACCCCCTTCCCTCTGGCCTAGTGTCCCTGGCACCAGAGCCACCATCCAGAGTTGCTCCCATCACTGGCAGCCTGGGCGGCCAAGGACTGACTGGTGATGGCGACTGCCCAGACAGGGCTGAGGCACACGGGCAGGGGAAACTCATCTTGCTGCTGGCAGGGCTGGACCTGCTCTCGGGGGAAGGAGAGGATTCAGTCAGCCGGGGCTCCCGATATGCCCCATTCACCAGGGCTGTCGTCCGCAGAGTCAGCATTAGTCACTGTGGGTGACTTGGGGAAAGGTCTCGACCTCGCCCCATGCCACTTCGCTGCTCCCCCAATGCCGCCTCCTCCGCCGCTCGAGCCGACTCCCGGCCCCACCGGGCTGTGGGGTGGAGGATTCGGAGAACTTGAGCTGCGTGGCCAGGTGGGTGCGGAGGCGGAACAATGTCAGGGGCACAGAGGGGGACGTGGGCTGCCGCTCACTCCACAAGGGAGGGGGGCTGTCTCTGGAGGTCACAGGAACGGAGAACAAGACTCCATCCGGGGACCAGGAGGGTGACTCTCTCCCTCAGAGGTGGGCAGGGCTGGGTGGAAACGCTGCTGGTTCCAGGCGCCGTTAATCCCCCCGGTGGCTATGCGGATTCTGAGTCTGACAGGTTCTTTTCCCCGCAGTCGGAGGGTGTCACAAGAAAGGTGATGCGCGAGCTGCACATCATCCGGCGCTTGCGCCAGCTGCCCGAGGCACTGCAGGGCCTGTGCCTCACAGAACAACATTGATGCTTCCCCACCCAGCCGCTCACGCTGCCTGCAGCAGGTACTGCTCTGTCTCACTGTCAGTGGGGCTAGTTGAAGGGGAAATGGAGAGCCCTGGCCCTGACACAATCTCTCTCCCCTCCCTGTGGGGCAGGATCCTTCCCTCTGCCCCCCAAAATGCCAAAAGTCTTCTCCTCACCCCATTTCCCTCCCCGCCTTCCCTGGCGTAACCCCCATGCCATTCCCCTGCTCTCGGGCAGAGTCTCCCTGACCCAGAAGGTGCAGAAGGGCCTGTGTCAGGACCACAGCCCATCTGCGCTAGCTCCACCTCTTGCCCTTGGTTTCTCCTACCTCCCCTTGGCCCTTCCAAGGGGTCTCTGAGTGTGATCTGACTTCCAGGTTCTGGGATCAGCCGCAGCCTCTCAGGACGCAGCCTGAAGCTGAGCCGATGCAGGGAACAGCGAGGACAGGTGACCCATCCCATGCAGACAAACAGTGCTGCAAACCGCAGCTGCCCTAAGGTCGCCGGCCACTGGGCCTCGCCGCCCTGCACACCGGGGCCGCTCCAGAGAGGCTAACCATCAATGCCCTGAGAACCGAGGCCGCTCTAGGGACGCCAGCCAATCTGCCTCTCTGCTTTGCAAACTGGGATCCCCCGTAGGGAAGCCAGCAACGCAGCCCCCCGACCTGCAAACTGGGGCCGCCCTTCTGCTGCCAGCAACGAGGCTTTGGCCACTCACCTTGCTGCCCTGCGACCTGGGCTTCTCTCCTGGACTCCAGCCAAAAGGCCCTGCTGCACTACGACACCGGGGGCCCCTGCACATTCACACTGGCCACTAGGCCTTGTTACTCTGTGACACCAGCCTCCCCAAGGACTCCAGCCACTAGGCCTTGTTCCTTACGCAACCAGGCCCCACTCATGGACCGGTCTCTAGGCTTCGCTGCCCTGTGACTCAGGGTCCCATGGACTCTGGCCAGTAGCCATTGCTGCCTGCAAAATGAGATCTCCCCCCTTGGACTCCCACCACTAGGACTTGCTGCCCTGTCAATCTGATACTGTGGAGCCCTGTGGAGTCTGGCCACTGACCGTTGCTGCCTTGCGACCTTGGGAGCCCCTTCGCTGACTCTACCTTCTAGGCCTTGCTACCCTCAAACATGGTGGGTCCCTCCATGGACTCTTGGTACAAGGCCTTGCTTTCCTGCCAAACCAAGGAGGGGCACCAAGAAAGATTCCAGCTCCTGGGCCCTCGTGGCCTGCGAAACTGGGGTCCCCCCGTGGAATCCAGCCACTAGATCCTATGAAACCGGCAGCACCCACAATAGACTCTTTCCGCTCAACTGTCCTGCCCTGCTAAGCAGCCCCTCATTTCATGGATGCAACCCCCTTCAAAACCGGGGGCCCCCCAAAGACCCCAGCCTCTAGACTCTGCTGCACTGTGAACCTGGCCCCTCAGCCCCCAAGGCTGACATCTACTAGGCCTCGCTGCCATGTGAAACCAGAAGGCATGCCCCATCATCTTTGGCCATCGGGCCTTGCTTCTACGGGGGGCCCCTAAGCTTGATTTCTGGCCACTAGGTCGTCCTGGCCTGCGAAATCAGAGGGCACTCCCCATCGACTCTGGCCGCTAGGCCTTGCTGCACTAAGATCCGGGGCCTCCCTCATGGACTGTGGCCACTGGGCTTTGCTCCCTGGTGAAACCGGGGACCCTAAGCATGATTGATGGCCACTATGTCTTCCTGCCCTCGAAACCAGGCCCACCCACGAGGCCTTGCTGTGCTGCGAATTGGAGGACCCCCTCTTGTCTCTGGCTACTAGGCCTTGCTGCTCTGCATATCTGGGCTGCCCTATTGACTTTAGTCTGGGATCACAGGGCCTAGATCACAGTCCAGGATGCGGCTGGGCTTTCCTACAGGCCACAAGCCCATAAAAGGATTAGGAAGCCCAGCAAGGGTAGGCCGAGCCCAAGACATACTGAGGAAGAGCCCCAAAGAAAGCAGAAGGCCGCCTTTCTCGGGCAGACCTTGTTGGACTATTAGTTTGGGATTCGGAGGACCCTGGAGAGGATGGACTAAAGGACGGTCACCTGGCTGGAGGGCTGAGTTCCCAGCCAAGAAACCAGCTGTGACAGCAGGACTGGCCAGGAGGGGGTGCTGAGCGATGACTGAAATCCTTACAAGCCTGGTTCCATTTTGGAAAGACTGGTACTGGCAGGGGTGGGGTGAATGAGGAGATGGGAGGGGCTGCTGAGGCTGGGAGAGGATTAGAGAGGGGACCCCGCTTGTGGGTGGGACCCTGCTGGTTATGTCTGGAGCAGTATGGTGCTGACTCTATGGGAAGAGGGGCCTGAATCTCTCACACTCCTTTGTTTTCTTTGGACATCTCAGGAGCCGACTGAGGAGCTGCTCTTGGACTCTGCGCCCAGCGCCACCCTCACCTCACAGTGGGATCTGCTAATGCCAGTGTTGCTCAGGCCCAGAGTCAGGAGTCGCTGTCCCTCCCCAAAGGGGTGGGAACAGTCACTCTCTCCTGTTGATTTGGCTCCAGCAGTGTTGGGATGGCCTGTGGGAGAGGATGGCTGAGCGATGAGAGGAGGGAACAGGTTGTATCGCAGCCCAGCTACTGACTGGTAGCGTGACTTGGCCAGGTCCCTGTCCCACCTCGTACCTCACTTTCTCCATCTCTCAAGTGGGGATAACCCTGCCCCATACTTAGAAAGTGTTTGATCCTCTGCTCTCGCTTCCAAGTCCCTACCTACTAGCCCCACCCGGGCCTCTGTGTCCATGGTAGTGCCTGATTCAACCCCTGACTGCAAGGTCTCATGCACATTCTCCTGCTGGCAAAATGAAGCCTCCCCTGGATCCGGAGCTGGAATCACAGTTCCTGGGGCTGCCCTGCATGGAGTGTTCCCCATGGGGAAAGACAAGAACCACATCCAGGTAGACCATCAACTTCCACCTCTGGACAAGGAGCAGGATTGCCTGTGGTCCTTGCTCTCTTCTGTAGTTGGAGTTGCTAAAGTTGGGGTGGGGTGAGCAAAGATTGGAAGAGGCCACAGGATTGGCAGAGAGAGACTCTCCCCTCCGTGGGTGTTTCTGTTACCCCTCCGTGCAGAATCCCTTCCTTCCGGACACTGTGTTTTGCTTCCAGGATGCTTCGAGGAAGCCCAGCTCCCATCCATGGCAACTTGGCTGTCCCATGCCCTGCTATGTACCAGGCCCTCTGCAGAGAACAGCTCTGAGGGAGGATGGAAGAAGCAGCTGTCATCCTGGCCGGTGTAGACCCAGCTTCCGTAACCCAGACGCATGGTCTCCCTCCTCTGGCAGGCTCTGAACAAGGCTTGTGCATAACATGGGTGCCACGGTGAAGAGCCTGTTCACAGCAACACCCAGCACAAACTCCAGCGCATCCTGGAGGTGAGCATAATGGGGAGGGCAGCGGGAATTTTACCTTAATCCTGGGGAGGCCTGGAAACGAGAGACTGGAAGACCCACCATTCCATTGTGTTCTACTACTTGGGACCCCCCGGGCCACTCTTGGTTAAGGCAGTCAGTGCAGTGCAATGCAATGTTGGAGCCCTTCCTCCTTCAAGGACAGAGGGAAAGAGCTGGGACTCTTCGGTGTAGTCTATTCCGCCAGCAGCGCTTGCTGGGAGATACACCGGCTCTGTGATGTGGCATTACTCCTTTCCAGCAGGTGGATTACGGTCGTCGACCAGACCTGCTCAATCTATCCCGTTGCATCGATTGCCATGGAGCCGGCAGTAGAGACCTACCCTGAGAGGAGCTCAGAGTATCAGTCCTCCTCTGCCACGGACACAGATGATTGTAAGGAGCAGGGGGCTCTCATTTGACCAACAAAGACCTGGCCTACGTTTCACCCACAAAGCTGGGAGAGAGCTGGGAACTGGACAGGCACTTTCCTTGATCTTTTTTATTCTCCCCCACCCCTTTGGTCATTTTCTGTGGGGTCTAAGAGCATGAAAGCAAAAGGAACTTCTTCCTTTCCTAGTGTCCCCAAGTGTCACTCTTACTGGACACTCAAGCTGGGAGGGGCTGTAAGTGGTTTGGAGGATAGGACTTTAATTCAAAATGACCTGGAGAAACCGGAGAAAGGGTCTGGAGTAAACAGGATGAAATTCAATAAGGACAAACACAAAGTGCTCCACTTAGGAAGGAACAACCAGTTGCACACAAAGAAAATAGGAAATAACTCCCTAGCAAAGAGTTCTGCAGAAAGGGATCTGGGGTCATAGTGGATTGCAAAAAACTAGAAGTCAACAGCGTAACACTGTTGCAAAAAAAGCAAAGATTCTGGGATGTATTAGCAGGAGTGATGTAGGCAAGACTGGGGAAGTCATACTTCCACTCTACTGTGCTCCGATTAGGCCTCAACTGGAGTACTGTGTCCAGGTCAGGGCACCGCATTTCAGGAAAGATGTGAAGCAATTGCAGAGTCCAGCAAAGAGCAAGAAAAGTAATTAAAGGCCTAGAAAACATGGCCTATGAGGGAAGATTGAAAAAAACTGGGTTAGTTTAGTGTGGGGCAGAGAAGACTGAGGGGGGACACAATAACAGTTTTCAAGTATATAAAAGATTGTGACAAGGAGGAGGGAGGAAAACGGTTCTCTTTAAGCTCTGAGGATAGGACAGATGGTTTGGGGATAAAACAAGAATGAGCGAAGTAACAAAAAAGAGAGATGTAAGTGCTACTAAGCAAGAGAAAGAGAGAGCGGTGCTTAGGAAAGGAACAAAACATGCTTTGTCGTGAGTAAAACGTAATCACAGCATGTCACAGTCTTTGCCTAAACAGTTGGTTTACTCCCATCAAGTTACCAGCATCTCTAGCCCTCCAGGCCAGAGGCTCCAACGTTCCCGCAGTCAAAGGACGCCTTTCTCTGTGTTCCTTGGGTGATGGAGAACTCAGATGTCTTTTGCTTCCCTTCTATTACCCAAAGTCCATTGGCTGTGCTTCCAGGGTCAGGAAAGCGTCCCCAGGTGCAGACTCTGTCCCCCGGGGGTTTCTCCTAGCTTCTGCTTGTTAGCTTTGTTTCCTTTCATTTTCTCTATGGCTGACAAAGCTTGGCCCAGAGAGATGAATCCACATTGCTTTCTCTAAGCCAAACTTGGTTCTCAAGTCAGACCCCAAAACGTATTTTAGGAACATATTTCCAGCACCCAGGCAAAACTCGTTCTACCCCAGCCGAACCGACATGACACAATGATCGTCATGAGCAGCATGCTGTCAGCTTCTCTCACAGACCTGACTTAATGGATGTGTGTAGTACAGGAATTCTGTAAAGAATCAGTTGATTGAATTGCTTCTCCTTTGGGGATTCTGGCCCCTCTTGTGGCTCTGGGGTGCCTGGCTCCTTATGATCACATCTGTCTTTCAGGCTCTGTCCCAGCATCGCACAGAGATGTACGCTACAGCCAGTCCAGCGCAGGGAGCAGTCGGGACGGCTGAGCTCATCCTATCAAACCAAGCTCCATGGGTCTCATTGAAGCTGAGACGGAAGATCCCATGCATCTCCTGGAGTTAGGAACCATTCACCTTTCTGGGCACCGGGGCTTTCGCAACAAAGAGGGGGCTCCTGCTCCCTAGCCTGCCTGGGAGCTTTCCCCAGCCCTGGTACAGAGACCTATTTCTCATCAGGACATCTTTATTTTGTTCTCAGAGCATGTGTCCACAATCCTGGATACTGTTTCCATGCCGGCGGTTTGAGCGGGGAGAGATCACTCGCTGTCCTGACCTGTGTCTTCAGCTGGGATCTGCAGGGTTCATGGGAGGAGCCACACTCCAGCCCTCTACGTGGAAGCCTGTTGACAATTGCGTCCCTAGGAGGACGCGTGAAGTCCAGTCCCAGTTTGCGGCTCTGCTCCTGAGGGCCTATTGTGGGAGTCCTAGAGCAGCTGATTGGCCGCCTGGCCTCACTAAGGCAGCAGCTGAAACAGGAAGCTGTGGACCAGCTGGGCTCCTCCCTGTTCCAGACTGTGAGCTTCCTGGTCCTGCTCCAGTTCCCCCAGCTTGATTTCTTGGCATCCTGACTTCGTGGGACTCATGGCATCTCCTTTGTGGTTCTGATCTCTAGTTTGTCTTCCGTCTGTGATCTGCCAGTATCCTGCCCCAGACGACTCTCAGCTCCTGTCTTGGGAGCGTGGACACTGACCACTGGGTCTGGCTGCCCGTGAGCGGCTGTCACATGGACTTTTCTCCAGTTTCTCCAGTGCCCTTTTATGCTTTCTTGCTGCATCCCTTCTCCCCCCTCCCAGCTCAGCCCCCAGTTGCCGCTTGCCGCCTGGGAGAAGAGAGAACGTGGAAGAGAGGAGGGGCCTGAGCGACGACGCCGTGAGGGATGCAGCCGTGAGTTGGCTGAGACAGGGACGGAGTGCAGTGAGGGGCGGACTGTGCGATGGGCCACAGACGAAAGAGAAGGGACAGGACTGATGTGCCCTTGGCCCAAAAGTTCTGTTGGCGGGCCAGACTATGGGCATGCATGGGGACTGAATGAGGGCCCTTTTGCTACCAAGAGCACAAGTCACTCCAACTAGAGTAATGACGGTAATGAGCTCTGCCAGCCCCTCTGAGGTGGGTCAGTATTACCCCTGTTAGCTGGGGCACAGGGATGGAAAGCGACTAGCTGCAAAGCCACACACCAGGTCACTGACGGAGACAGGAAGGAAGCACGCTACTGAGACCGGTCCAGCTCCGACCACTGGACCACACCCTCTTCCAGAGAACCCGGAGCCCTGACTCTCCAAGCTAGACCTTAAGTCACAGGACCGAGCTCCCTCCCATTCGGGAAGCCATGAAAGGGAACGTCTCCTGCACCCAGCCCCTGCAGTGCCTCTATAGGAGACCGTTTCTAGTCAGTGCCAAGTGACTGAGCAGGAAGCTCCTTGACAGACTCTTAGCGGCTGCCCAGTCGTGTTTCAATTTGACCTTCTGGCAGCCATGTACAGAGTGCTGCATGGATGAGATCTCCTTCTCTCCCAAAGGGGTTCTGTGCTCCTCGACGGTCAGCCTGTGAATCTGCCTCACAGCACGTGGAAGATCCCTTGTTCAGGGGGTAGTGGATTCACCACGTAGCTGGCAGCAGGTGCAGTGCCTGGAGTCCCTGTGGGCCACCCCTCCATTCCTGACTCTCCAGGCTAATCTCCCACCTCTCTCAATGGGCTTTGGCTTTAGCTGCTGGACCTGAGTGCCTACAGTAGACAGAGGACTAGGTGTGTAGATGAGGCCAATCAAAGGCAAATGCAGCCCTCCAAAAAAGTGAAGAATCTAATTGAAAGAGCAAAGCTGGACCATCTATTGAGCTGCTGCAATCCAGTGACCACAGCACGGGGAGAGAAGATGGATACCTTGAAGGTGGCTGGCAGCAGTATTGAGGAAAAGGAGTTTGGGAGCCAGGAGAATGGAAATAAATACGCTTTAAATACCGGAGCCTTTTTCTTGTGTGTATGAAGGATTGAAAATGGGTCTTTTTACTATCAAACTGAACTTTTAAATAGCTGTGTATGATTCAAGGGCAGCTCTGTAAACAGATGAGGTCACTTTAGGAGCTGGCAATCTCAGACTGTGTCCTATTGCATCCTTCTCCCAGCTGATCTTAACCCAACCGATTACTGCGGTAGGAGCAATAGTGAGCTGTTTTTATGGACTAACTGCCAGAGGAAAGACACAATGCATGTGCCCAAGAAAATAGAGAGGCAGGGGGTCACTTGCAGAGTTACGTGTTAATGCTGCTCTTGTGGGAGAGCACATCAGGGTACGGTGGAGAGGGCAGGAGCCACATGCCTCCAAACCTGCACCTCCTGAGAACCCAGAGATCTCTCCCCAGATCCCAGAGCTTCCTCAGAGCTCCCAAGGAACCAGACAGCTCTGGCCTCCCTCCCTCTGCCGCAGGAGTAGAGAAGAAGCTATTTGTAGACATCTCAAGTGTCTTCCCTTGTGACTGTCAGGTATGGGTGACTAATGCACTCAGGGCCCAGCCCCAGCGTAATGTATTCCTCTGGGCGGTGGCAAGCAGGAGGCCTTGAGCTGCAATGGAGCCTCCTGTGCATAGGCTGACTGGGGAACGTCTCTGCTCCCCTGCCTGGTTTGAAACCCACATGCAGCAGCTGAGGGCTAAGGAGGAGGTGATGGATTTACCCAAGAGGAAGAAAAGTATGAAGAAGAGTGAAGAGGTGATCAGAGAGCCATCCCATAGCATTTCCCCAGGAGTCACTCCAACACACACCTGGCTTCTGCCTGTCATACCCCACAGCCCCTAGGTTCCAAGTGAATTTCTGAATTAACCCTCTAGAAAGCTGCCTCTGGCTCCCCACAAGCTCTGTCACAGCCCTGTCATGAGGGATAAGGAATAAAGTCCTGCACTGACCCAGCTGTTCAGGGGAATGCTCTCAGAGCAATCTGTGTGTGGAGTTCCTCATCTCCACAACCTAACCACTTCACGGGAGTGTCAAGCTGCTGCCCAACCTTTGGCAGCTCTGGTTAGACCAAATTAACTCCCCCGTGGGTTTCTGCTGTCAATGCTGTGGCACAGAGGGAAGGGTTCTGGGAAACACAGGCGTTTCCCTGGCTCCAGTCCAGGCCCTGCTGTTTTAATGCTGGAGAGCTGATAGGAAGGCTTGAGGGTTCCTGCAGAGCGTGCTGCGGTGCCAGCAATCCCATGCTGCTGCAGCTGTGGGGAAACGTTGTATTTCTCCCACTGTACCTTCCTGTGGAGGGAAGAATTTGACATGGGAGTTGGAGACTCTCCCTGGCTTATACATAGGGCATCCTGCAGCAACACGAGTGTGTACGTAGGGCAATGCTGGGCTGCAGTGCATTTGCCCTGCAAGATACTCACTGGTGAAGAAGAGCAGCTCTGATTTAGCAGGGGAGCCTGGGAAATAAGGCGAAGGAGTTGGACATTCTCAGTGAGGAGGGGAAGAGGATAGAACTGGGAACCCTGGTGGGACGATGGGTATGACTGGAATGTAAGAGCTGTAGGATGCTTTTCTTTTCATTTTTTACCTCCCCCTCCTAAGTCATGAGTGGAACCTTCCCAGTCACTGTTGAAATGGGACCGTCTCACGTAACAAGGTTTACGGGTGGAGCGCCGTGCGCAGACGGGCAGAGCGCTGTGTGCCAAAGTCCGTGTCGTTTGCAGACAGCTTTGGTACCATGTGCAGAGCACAAAAGAGGCGGGAAATCCCTGTCCTCCAATTGGACACTCTGGGTCTATTTAAGGCTGAGAGCCTCTTAAGCGAGGCTGTCTGCCCGAGAGTCGTGCTGAGGAGTCTCCATCTGAGGCTGGGTCCACACCGACGGTGGCAAACTCTCCGCTGTCAGATGGATTGCTCTGGATCGACTGAGTGCTCTGCGCAGACTC